>CAUYQU010084800.1:0-36876 GCA_963574635.1 Cheracebus regulus | reverse complement strand
CGTGTGGCTCCTCTGCCGGGAATCTCCCGGTCTGTGGGCAACAAAAATTCGTCGGAAAGTGCGGCGTCCACTCGTTCTCTGTGCTTTCACTGGGAGCTACATTCCTGAGCTGTTGCTAATCGGCCATCTTGGATCTCTCCTCTCATATATTCTTAGACTGTCGGATTAAACCACCTAAAATCTTCACTGACCCAACAACCCTTTCCAGCTATTAAACTATCTCTCTTCTCCCCTTCTTTACAATTTCTCAAGAGTTGTCTATCTTCCCTGTTTCTTCTTTCTCTCCCCTACCAGTCACTCAACTCACTCCAATTTGATTTATACCCATCTTACTCTACCAAATCAGCTTTTACCAATTACCTCCCTAAGTGTAAAACCCGCCACTTTTGTTCCTTTTATTTGCCAAGGCTGGTATATATCTAGGTAAATATAAACAACCATATTTTTCTCAATTTATATAAAATACATGTGACTACTTAAAGTAGAAGTTATAACATTGTCTTGTGAGGTTTATAATGTATATAAATGTAATACTTATGATAACTATAACAAAAAGGGTGGTGAATAACAGGTTAATGGACGTCTGTGGTTTCAAGATTCTACATTTTTTAGGAAATGGTCCACTATTAAGTCTACATAGATGGAAAAGTTAAGGGTGTTTATTGTTACTTCTGGGAAACAATTCAAAAGTAACACAAAGAGATATAGTTAAAAACCAATAGTTAAATCAAAATGGAGTTCGGAAATATTCAATTGATCCAAAAGAAGGCTAGAAAGAGAAAGAATAGAGGCACCAACAAGAATATCAACAGAAATCAAATAATAAAAGGGTAGACCTAACTGCAGCCCTATCCATAACTATAGTAAATATTCATTTTAATGATGTTCAATGTATAAATCTTTCCCTTTATGAATTTTTTTTCTATTTTGTGTACTTCTCTAAGAGGTATAGCTGACACTCATATTCAGGACTAACTCCAAAGCCCATTTTTACAGTCAATAGTTTGTACTGCTTCCCAGTACCTGTGTTTCAGGACAACTGCACTCTTAGTCTTGGGCATAAAGGACTGTACAAGAAGTCTGGAAAAGAGAAAATCCTAGGCTTCCTCATAGGAAAAGAAATTGCAAGATCCTGAAGGGTCTAAATAACCTAATAACACAAGAGACAGCTTCTGCCTTTGAATGACTTACTGCTCTATTGCCCAAGGGGTGATATAAAGGTCTATATACAGGACACAGATGTTTACAGTGTAGGGTTTCTGCCTATGATGATTCAAACAAGAACTAGATGGAGCCACCATTAGCCCTGCAGCAACACCAGTGTCACTGTAATCATCGCTTCTGGATATACCCAGACAGTTCAGCACAAGTTAAATTAGGACTGTGAGATTCTTTCAGAGTGCTGAGTATACACTGATTGATTTTTGCTCTAAATCCAATTTAATCAATGAACCACATGTATGTTGATATTCCCTGCAAATTCCTGACCTTTTTTCTCCACCTGAATATTACCTCTTGCTACCTCCTTATGCCACCTACTCCTAAGTTCCATTCTGTTAAACTAATTAACAATTATCCTAGGACTTCTGATTTCTCTTTTCACCCCAAATCCTTCAGTGTCCTTGAATCCTGTTTCCATGGGAACGACTAGAATTTGGTTCTATAACGTTTTATTTGATTTCTTTTCCTGTAAATTACCCTGTAACACACTGAAATATGACTTTTTCTTCCTCTCACATGCTGCCACACACCCCTTCATAATGAAACCCATCTTTCCAAGGTCATCAGAGGCCTCCATGTTGCTAAACACAGTAGAACATTTTCTCAGCAGTATTTAACATTGTTGATCATTTTATTCTTCTTAGGAAATTCTTCTCCCTCTGCTTCCTTTATCCTCATCCTTCTGGCTTTCCTCCTACTCATTTAGCTACACTATCACAATCTCCTTTAAAGGCTCTTTTTCCTCTATCTGTCAGTTAGATGTTGGTGTTTATTTAGGTTCTGTCTTAGATTTTCTGCTTATATCAGTGTACACAATTTTCCAGCATGGTTATAATTGCCTACATTAGCTGCAAATGCCAGCTATATATTGATGACTCCCACATCCCTATGTCCATCCTGAATCTTTTCTCTAAGCATGAGACAAGTCTGTTGAAAATGTCTGTTGGACATGTCCACTTGAATACCCACCAAATAAGCTCACACTCATCATCCTTAAAATTAAATTGCCATCTTTTCACCAACTACCTCAAACCTGCTCATTTTCCTCCTGTTGTCTGTGTCAGTGAGTTGCACCACCAAATACCCAATCCCAATGGCTGGAAACCTGGAAGTCTTCTTTGATTCCTTTGTCTTTTTCATATATGCCTCCATTCATTCAACCACTAGGTCTTATTGAATATAATTCTCTTTTCTTTCTCTCACATCTGACTATTTCTCTCCATCTGTACTGTCAACACAATAGTTCAATCCATCATCACCAGTTGTGTGAATTATCACAAAACCTTAACAGTTTGTCTCCTTACCTCTAGTCTTGCTCCCGCTTAAATCCATTCTTCACATTGCTGCTAGACTCATCTTGGTAATGTTCAAAGTATTAAGCCTTTCAATGATTGCCCGTGGCATTAGGGGAAATTTGAAACTCTTCACAGCAAAATCTAGGTCCTTAGAATCAGGAGAGTCTGTGATTATCCAGGTTTAAATCTTGAATCTGCCAATCACTACCTAGGTTGTCCGGGCTATTGAGTCAACCTCACTGAGCCTCTGTTTCCTCAGATGAAAAATGAGGATAATAGTAATAAAAACAATAGCAAGAAGAAAAGAAGAAGAGCCTCATAGTGCAGTGTGAGGATTTAATCAATTTACACATCACCAAAGCACGTAGAATGCTTTCCATCTCATAATTGACTGTTATCTTTATTGTCATTGTTATTGTAGTTATTCGACAAATATGTTTTGAATTTGTACTATGTGACAGGAATTGTGGTAGATAATAGCAATGCTATTTTGAACACAATAGACAAGGTTACAGCTCTCAGGGGAACTTATTTACAATCTAGCCACATTTCTTGCCTCTCACAAACTTATATACTAAATTGTACTATTGTAGTCCCATTATATGCTGTTTTTCTCTTGCTGTTGTTCTCTGCTCTGGGCATTTTCCTGTATTCTTCCTGTCTTGGAAAACATTTTCTCCCCAACCTCCCTCACCTTGTTCTTCAGACACCAGTTTAAATGTCACATCCAAGAGTTCTATAACTGGATTAGTTTCCCCTGAGTTTGTTAGATCTCCCCCTACCTTAACCCATTTGTATTTTACCTGTCTATGTATGTATATCCCAATGCACTCTAAACCACCAAAATGGTGAGGGAGTCTGTAGGTCTTGTTTACCAGTGTTTCTCCAGTATCAAGCATCGTGCCTGTCACATACAGGCATGAAGTGAATATTTGTGAAAGGAAATAAGAGAGTTATTAAAGGCCAGAAGGACACTTTTGCCATGACGGCATTTTTTAAAGGGATGGGGGAGGGTACTTACCAACGAACTGATGGTCACCTTTGTATGTTGCATTCTATAAGCTAAAACATCTTCATCATCCTCAAATCATCATCTGAAACATTTGTACACTTGGAAGGCAGAGAACGATAATATGTGCAGAAGATGTCTAGCAGCTATTACTTGAACTTGTAATTGTGCACACTTACTGTCATTTTGCTTCATAATAATAGAAACACTATTTTGAATAAAGATCCATGAGAGTAATTAGTGTTAGTCAAATTGTTTAAAGAGAAAAAAAATAGCTATCATGTAGTCTGAGATATAGGCATTCTACCCTAAAGTAGAACCATAGCTGTACTCCATCATGTTGAAAAAGTGTTCGCGTGGTTCTCTCGTAAGAACAATTAGTGTCATAGCTCTACACGCCATTGTTAGAGTAATAGGTTGTGCTGCTCAGAAGAATTTCAGAAGTGATTAGAAACATTAGTGGGCTGTCTGACCAAAAAGTTACTTGGCCGTAGAAAGAAGAATGCTAAGTCCAGCGGTGACAAGGCTGACAAAACTTGACATTCTCAGCCAAGTTCTGGCATTCATCAAGTTTCCTAGCTGCTAAGATACTTCGATGTTTTGAAAGATGTACTCACATATGGCAAGCACTTGTGACTGTAATATAGTCCTGGACAGCATTAGAATTGAATCATGCTGTGGTTCCCAAATCCTTTTGTTCAAGAAATATCTTTCTAGGAAAATCAATATTTAAAATAGCAAAGTTCTCTCCCTATCTCCCTTCCAATCCCTCAGTGGCCCCTGAGGGTAGAGTAGAAAGATGATTGTACTGGCAAACACAAAACAGACTCAGAATCTCAGGGTAGAAATGGAACGTCAGATAATTCCGTCCAACCATCCACCTTGTGCTTAATGTTCTTCTACAACATGGATCCCCTAGATTCTTTCCCCTACAGCCTTTATGCTCTTGGACAAGTCATTTCCCCTCTGTAGACTTCAGTTTCTACATCTGTAAGAAAAAGAGTTGGAGTAAAGATACTCAAAATTCATTCTATGCCACAATAATGTATGTTCAATAGTACATAGAGCACAGAGGAATCCTGACCCACATAGAATGCAGATCATGAAGGCTGTTACGTTTTGTATTCTATACAACCTGCAGTAGAAAGGAATTTCATCTGAGGAATCTTACAGGACTATAGGCAGTTTCAGGGATTGAAAAACCACTCTGAATTTTTATGCAAAACTGGAGCATTCTTCCAGTAATGGATTCCACAGGTTGGTTGGTTGGCTTGGTTTGTTGTTTTTCTTTACATTTATTGCAACATTTTGCATTTAAAAGGTTGAGCCCAGAGTGTTCCTATAAGATTGTATTTTGGGGGAGTGGTATTCCTTTTTCAGTTTTGCCTGTTCTAGAGCACTCTGGACCTCCTTTGTGAATTAGAATTTGTAATAAATTTTGTCTTTTTTCACCTCTTAAACCTTAATTTTCTCTGGATCTTCCTAATACAAGGTATGAATGTTCAGTACACAGACATCCAAATGGTATGTAAGAGTTCCCAGTACAATACTTCTCAAAATTTCTTTTTATGTAAGAATTTTAAAATGTGTTATTTAAAATTACCAGTGCAACTTTATTAATGAAAAGACTGGCATCAAATGCTACCAAGCAGCACACTGGCAACTGCTTTTCTAATGAGCCTGTCACTTTAACAAGGCAAAGATGGGAAGCTGAAAGATGGCATAGACTCTACTCTTTTCTTCCAACCATTCTCAGAATTCTTGTGATAATACCTATCCATGAAATGTGGAGTAAAAATGTGCCTGAAACTCTTTTTAGTATGTTTATTATACTAAACATTCTGAAATCATGTATATGCACTGCAGGTTTGAACAAGTGAGTACATGTGTTGATGTTGTAGGGAATCAGGTCTCCCACTGTGAAAGAAAGGGAATAAAAATAAAGAATGGGAGAAGACAAGATTGGGACTAGAAGTATCAATATGAAACCCCAGCAATAATACTGAATTAGCAATGAGCATATTTTGTGTGTAAATCTTGGTTTCCAAATACCACTCCCATTAAAAGGAATTATAACTCCTTAGAGAAATGGCTGATACCAGGGCCGGGGAGGGAAAGGTACAAGATCAGCCTGGAGTAACTTGTCTTACCAGAAATTGAAAACAATGAAGGAGAGCATTTTGAAATAACCATCTTGAAAGTAACCCCACCCGACCCTCAGGAAATCTGACACAATTTGAGCATTGAAATAAACAAGGCAGGTAAACAACAATAACCCATTGAATAAAATAGAAATTCATTTGTTCATCGTAATGAGAGAAAGACAGAGAGAAAGGGAGAGATGGAAAGAGAGAGACAGAAAGGGAAATAGGTAAAATGTCAGCTGGTAAGTATGGATGGAGTGGTAGATTTAGAAGACACCATTTTGTAACCACCATTGTAATGATTGGTTCAGACAAGAATCATCCATTGATGTTAAATGCTAGGTAGGAGGATGGATGTGGAACAGGATATTTACATGATATTAAAATGTCTCCCTATATTTTCTTTATTGATTGCAAGAGGAAAATAATAACTATACAGTGGAGAAAACACATGACACTTCGATCAGTTGATCAAAATTAACCTCATCGCTCATCAGTGAGGGGCAGATCAACAGTGTATGCCCCTGAATGTGCTTTCCTAAAACAGACTCAGTACCATTTTTGTAGTATGGAGGGAGGGAGTCTCACTTGAATCTAATTATGAGAAACCTAAATTGAAGCACATGTTATAAAAAAAGAACTGTATTCTTTTAAAAAATGCCAATATCATGAAAACAAAGTAAGGCTAAGAAACTGTTTCAAATTAAAGAAGGCTAAAAGAGACAGGACAACTAAATGTAATATGTGTGATTGGACTGATTTCTGTACAGCAGGGTGAAAATGCTGTAAGTGGACATCAATGAGTCAATTAACTAAAGTAGAATATGGACTGTAGATTAAAGTATTTTATCAATATTAAATTTCTGGAATGTGATAATCATACTGTGGTTATGTAAGAGAATTTCCTGTTCTTAGGCTAGAACACACTAAATAGTTAAGGCATAATGGGGCATATTCTGAAGTAGTTCAGAAAGAAAGATATCTATAAAAATTATATATATACATATCTATATGAGACAGGATGAAAATAACAAACATGGCAAAATATTAAACATTGGCGAGCATGAAGCTGAGAAAAGGGCAGTTGGAAGTTTTCTATATTATCCTTGCAACTGTCTCGAAAGTTTACAATTACGTCAAAATTAAAAGTTTAAAATCAACTGGTGATTATATTCATCCCAATTTTTTCTTCCAATTTTTAATGATAAACAGAATTTCTTTTTAAACTTTTCTGCCCATGAAGATAATTTATTGAGAAACTCTTTTTACTCAAATGCATTCATTTTCTTGGCAGCGGAAAGAAGGGTGATATGAGATGTGTGGAGAAACCAACTTAGAAACCACCCTTTAAAGCTAAGGGGAAAATTCCTACTCAGTAGAAGGATGGAAAACACAGCATTGTGCTACTGCGCGCGCGCGCGCGCGCACACACACACACACACACACACACACTCTCTCTCTCTCTCTCTCTCTCTCTCTCTCTCTCTCTCTATTTTTATATCATTTTTGTTAACCTTTTTTCCCTCAGTAAAAGTCTCCATGTCACCACTTGGCTGAGTTCTATTAACATTTCCTTGTATGTCCCTGTGGAACAGCAGGCAGAGCCGCGGACTGGTAGCCAAGAAGACCTGGGTTTAAGTCCAAGCTCTGTCATCTACTAGTTACATAGGTGTAAAACTCTAACTTCAGCTTCCCTATTTATACAATGAGGATAATGATAGATTTGGAAGCACAAACCGTCTATACCTGCCATGCAAGGCTTTCTGCAAGCCCATCAGCAGTTGCCTTGGTCATGAGGGGTTTCGTGAGGCTGGTACTAAGTGTTTGTCTTGGTCATGTACTTGCCTTTCTGTTTACTCTGACCATCCTTTAGGATGGAGCTTGTCTGCATAAGACATACATTCCTAATAGGAATTTGACAAGCTGCTTTCAAAAGTAGTAAATGTTAGACAATGAGTTGCATTGAATTCACTGTCTTGTGCATATTAGGGCTATTTTGCTTCATGTGCTTGAAATCTTCCAAGTAATTGTTGTGTTGGCCCAGGGAGTGACAACACAAGAAACATATCTAATTTTCCCTCCAGATGTTTCTTATATACCACTGAGGCCTATCTCTTTCATTTACTGACAAATACATTTTTTTTCCGTCCTGTTAGCTTTGCTGAGGCAGTCTTCTTATGAGAGAGTGGGAACTAAATTGTCTTCTGCCTTCAGCAGCGACGCTTTCGTCAGTTAGACTGTGACTGCTGAGACTTATTCCCGAGAATATAACGAGATAGGGCGACAGCTTTCAGATTGCTGACTAGCTATTTTGGGACTTGTAAACTTGTGGCACAACTGACTTGTAAATCAATGCTTATTTAAATGCATCTGACACCCAAACATTTAACCTAGTGAGTCTTGTTCACATAAAATCCTAATTTTCTCTAATTCTTCTTCATCTTCTCTTCATATTTTATGCCATTTATGAAACAAGTAGACAAGTAGGATTAAATATCAAAGAAAAAATAAAATGTAGTTGGTAAACACAGGACATACACAGTGCTTTACGTACTTGGAATCCTCGCCTTTTTTTAAATTTTCACTTCAGTTCTCTTAGATAATATTCTCCACCAAAATCTTTGTCCACAGCAGTTTTCTTTAGCTGTACTTAAAGAGTTTTATGAAGGGAAGGAGTATGATTTGGAATATTAAGTAGCAAGCTGGGGAAATGAATGCTGTGTTTCTAATTCCTGACATTAGTGCTTCATGACTAATGACTCAGCAGCCTTCTATAAGATGGGACTAAGGACACAGATGATATATAAGTAAACATCTATCAAAGTGTGCAATGTGATATAAATTCAAAATTCAAACAAATATTCCATCTGAGATTCTTGACTAGGGCAAAAAAGGCTAGACTGCGAAAGCCCAAATTCCATCCTGAACTAATTAGTAGATATCAAAAGAATACTCCTCAAATGCACCAAAGCTGTTCAAGCCTGCAGGCAATATGTGATATGATACTTTAACTCTCTTGTGTGAGAATTAGAAGGTGTACTAGTTTCCTACTGCTGCTGTAACAAATTACCACAAATTTCCTGGTTTTAATGATACAAAGGCATTACAGTTCTGGAGGTCAGAAGTTTGACACTGGTCTCACTGGGCTAAAAACATGATGTCAACAAAGCTATGTTACTTTCTGGAGATTATCCTGGATTACCCAACTGGGC
The DNA here is from genome assembly GCA_963574635.1 of Cheracebus regulus. NCBI lineage: Eukaryota > Metazoa > Chordata > Mammalia > Primates > Pitheciidae > Cheracebus > Cheracebus regulus. The sequence continues at coordinate 27,995 of CAUYQU010084800.1, read as the reverse complement.
CCAATGTAGTCAAAAGATCCTTACAATGAAAGCAGAGGTCAGAGAGAGAAATGTGGCAACAGAAGGAAAGGTTGGAGTGATGCACTTTAAAGACCAAATAAGAATCACAAGCCAACTCATGCATGTGGTTTCTAAACGTTTGAAAAGACAAAGAAACAGATCCATCCCTAGAGCCTCCAGAAGGGGTGCAGCTCTACCGTCACTTTGATTTTAGCCCTTAAGACCCTTGTAGACTTCTGACTTCCAGGATGCTAAGACAATGCTTTTGTGTTGCTTTATTTAACCCATTTAGTTTATGGTAATTCATCAATGCAGAATGGGAAATACCTATAAGGAGAATTCATTTCCTTGTCTTCTATCTGCTAAAGCTCCCTGCATTTGTTAGTTCCTGGCTCCGTCCTCTATCATTAAAGCACCAACATTGATTATATCTGTTACCCTTCTTCTATCCTCATGTCTTTCTACCCTTAGCTGGGAATGGTTCTCTGATTTTAAGAATTCATGTGATTAGATTTGGCCCACTCAGATAATCAAAAATAACCTCCCCATATCAAGATCCTTGATCATTTTCATGCAAAAGTCTCTTTTGTAAAACCTCTTTTGACATGTAAGGTAATTTATTCACAGGTTTCAGAGATTAGGACATGAACATCTTTGGGGGGCTTTTATTCTGCCTACTTCAGAAGACTTGAGTTCTATATGTAGCTCATCAACTCTCTAAAGATGTTATTTGGAAAAAATATTTTCAACTCTCCAGACCACAGATTTCTTTATTTATCTGTATAATGATTATAATGCCTTGCTACTGCTGGAGCTCAGGATATGGCACTCCAAAAATTCTGAACTTTAGGAGACCAGAAAATGCCATCCCAAAATGCATTTATTTGGATATTGATTATGTCTAGATGGCTATTTTGAGAAACTGCAGACACAGGCAGAGCTCTGAGAAGTTCCCCTTTTATAAAGGAAATTTACGTCTACAAAGGAAATTTTCATTAATAAAGATATCTGTACTAGGAAAAGAACTACTAAGAAACAACTTTTATCACCTGAGAAACTCTTATCTGCATAACAATGCAAACTATTCACCATAAATTTTCTCCTCTCATCCCGCTATAATTTGTCTCCACCACCCCCCAGAAATACCAAGTTTCTATTCCTTTCTGTAGCTCAGGATCTTATATAAGCTTCAATCATCTGAGCTTTCTTTAAGTTTCCTATTTTGCAAGACTCCCATGTATCCGTATGTAATTAAAATTGCCTTTTCTCTCCCGTTAATGAGTATTAGGTCAATTTAATTTGTATACCAGACAAAGAACCTAGGAGGACAAAGAGAAGCAATTTTTTTTCTCCCCTATACTACTGATACAGATAGGAGACAGGAAAATACTGGGTAGAAGAGGGTGGTTCCCCAGCAAAGGCCCCACCCTCAAGTCTGGAGCCTGGATATCCGCAGCCCTAAATGAATACAGGCATTCCCCTTTTCGTGCCCCAAAAGTTGCCTTTTGGCCCACCATGCCTGCTATCCTCTACCCATATAAACCAAGAACCTCAGGCTCCAGAATTAGATAAGGAGATAAGCAGATAGAAAAGAAGATGAATGGCAGACCAGCGCAGCAGAGAAAGAGAGACTAGAAAGGATGTCTGAACATCAAGAGGAGTTCCATGCTGGATGACCAAACTCCAGAGGAAGATCGTCTTCCCACTCCATCCCCCTTCTAGCTCACCAGCCATCCCCTGAGACCCACCTCCACCAGTCAATAAACCCCCGGCATTGATCCTTCAAGTGCATGTGTGACCCAATTCTTCTGGGACATTGGGCAAGAGGTCGGGATACAGAAAGTTGTCACGCTTGCCCTCTGCCCTTGCAGAAACGGAAAGGGGGCACTGAGCTGGTTAACAGTTAAGCCATCTGTAGATGGCAGAGCTAAAGGAGTATTGTAACACTGGGGTTGCAGGCACCCCCCCAGTCACTACTGTGGGGGCTAAGCCCAAAGCGCTCACCCCAAATTCTGCACCTGCCAATCTGTGTGCTCCCCTTCCCTTAGGGGGTTTGACCTTATGGCAGTTGAACAGAGAACAGCATGCCTGTCACACACCTGCAAGGGGAGCCAGGGAACTCTACAGTCTCACTACTTCACAGGGTTGCTTTCAGTATTGAGTAAGTGAATACATGTGAAAGCACTCTGTAAACTGTAAAGGCTACATAAACATAAGGGATTATTATTTCCATAAGAGTCATGGAGCAATCGTAACAGTAAGTTAAATAATAGATAATGAAGGAAGTATGGGTATCCTACCTAGCCTCCATATCGAGCTTTATCAAGCTAGTTACAGATATACGTAAGGGGTGACTCATGTGAACTTCCAAAGGGTTGTCTTATATTTTCTTTTCTGGATACCTTCATTAATCTCATTAATTTGAGCTGCCATCTCGCTAGATAAGTGTTACATCTCACTGTGGCCTGCCTGCTTCTTGGCATGGTGCCCTCCATGTCCATGCCATGTTCTCCTCATGTTTCTGAAGCTGCACACCGTAGTGATGTCAAAGACATATTAGAATTCCTTCAGTCATTGAGCTGAGCTCACACTGTGTCCACATAGGATGTCCCTTTCCTCCATTTTGTGTCATGTTTGGCCACCTGACCACAATGCTGGACCATTAAGGACTGAAGACGTTGATGATTTAGACTTCATTAAATATGACTTGACTTTGTGTTGTTGCCAAACCGGAAAACAAGACTAGAAGGGATATATACCAGATGTGATTATAAATGATACAGCTCCCAATTACTACCCAGGTTTCTTGTGTAAGTGCCAGAAAATCAGTGGTGAATGCATTCTATGCAGAAGGAGGATTTAGCAAGTTTAGAGGAGTCAGATACCATGAACTTGCTACCCACTGCATGATTTTAGCCTGGAGAAGGGCCCACATGAGCACTCAAGGGTCTACCTTTATTATTCATTAAATTCTCACTATGCCACGGTTACATACTTGTGTGTTCCATTGCTTACTGAATCATTAAGGCTGTGACATAGTCCACCTGTGTCTGACCATGGCATACTACACCACGTGATCATGGCACACTAGACCATGTGTTTCACAAGTCCTTTGTAAATACAGATCTTTCTGCTTTTGCTTACAACGCCTCTATTTAAAAAGGTTACATGCAGGACTTTGGGAACAGAACAGAGGACAGACACTGAGCTGTCCTCCCCATCCTTTCTCCACGATTTCATCTTTACCAACAATGTACCCACTTATAAGACTCTTCCTGACATTTCTTTCCCTTCTTCTTGTCTTTCTCCTTCCCCTCCCCTTTTCCTTCTCCCATGCCTATTCTCCCCAATTGACTAAAGCCATGTAAATAGAGCTTGTGGGTGTTCCTATCAGCTAAACAGATGCACTCAGATGTGACTGAATGTCAGTTAGGTTCAATTGAGACAACTGCTAAAATTATATTTGATGTGAAATACAATCAGTAACAGGTACAGCTATCATCATATAACAGATACAGTTCCTGATTAAAATAAAAGACAAATCCCTTAAAGCCTAGAAGCTTGAGACCTAATAGGCAACACAGAGAAACTAGATACAGGCTATTTCTATACACATAAAGACAAAATCCTTATAGAACCACATTAGCTGTAACTTTGAGCAGAAATAATTAACTGACATCCTATTCCACAGCAGCATAGATGTGGAAAAATCTGTTCCTGTCACATTTCTATCTAATTTTTTCTAATATATAGTGGTTTTAATATACTCTGTATATTCCTGATAGTTCTTTATAGTTTATGCTTTATAAAATTCTTCACAAAAATATGTTAAGTTTTTCCTTAGACTCCTAGATGACAGAAATGTTATAAGACCACCAGGTTCGTGCCCGTTCTGAGATAACAGATCAATACACCAAGAGAGTGGGAATTGAAGGAAAGGAAGTATTTAATAATCAAATGACAGTCAAACAAGGAGGAAGAAGGAAACCTCAAACCTCAAATTTAGGTTTGGACTGGAATTTTTCAGGGAATTTTGATGGGTAGGCAGCTCAGGAGCTGGGGTTGCTGATTTGTCAAGAAGTGAGGGGTGAAGTCATGGGACAGGGAGATGAAGAAACCACATTCCTGCGCAGGGTCTATTCCTTGGAAGAAGTCTTCAGACTAGCTAGCATCAGTGGACTCATTGGAACACAGGATCTGGAAAATATCTGAAATGGAAAACTTGAGGTTTCTTAATGTTAAAGATGTTATCTGTAGAAGTCAGGCCCTTGTGACAGGGATTATGGGTCATCTAAGCAGTATGCAGCTATAAGGAAGTGGGCACGATGGCAAGATGGCTAATACTTAGCTATGCTTCAATTCAAGGCTTATGCCTTTGTTAAAAACTTAGCAATTTAGTTTTATTAATTTTATGAGGACAGTTTCAGAAACAGAAAAAGTCACTTATTTCTTTATTCTGCTATTTTCTACACTGTCAATTCTATTGCCCACAGTGTAATATAAGCTGGAAAAAAATGGAATAATTTTGAAGTTATGGGTTCTAGCCCTTTCAAAACACCTCGAAGTATTTAATAACTGAAGCAATTGTGTGAGTCAAAATGTTATAAATGTAACCTACAGCACATCCATACATGTCCCAAATGTCACCATCCCCTAGAGAATTAGCAGGCTGCAATCTCTTACTAACAAATAAAAATATATACGGCAAATAAACCAGTGTACGCCTCATTCGAAACTCCCATCTTGAAAAGTGAAAGGAGGCTGGGGTCAGAACAGCAGCAGACAGTGAAATATTATTTGTGAGCTGTTTTCTATTGTAAGAAAAAAAAAACAATGACAGCAAAGAAATGTGTAAGAAAACTGTTCAAGGCAAGACAGCAATACCTGAATGAAGTCTGAGTTACTTTTCCCTTGGTACAGTGGCTTCAGCAGCCAGTTGGAAACATGAACACTTTTTCTATAATATGAGTAGCACTGAGCTTAGCCATATAGTCTTCTGATGTTGTGTAATAAAGTAATCCAATATGCACTATTAGAGAAGATATAAGAGAGCATGGAAGTCACATCAAAGGTTTAGTTATTTCTTTTAATGGTGTGAGAAAAGACAACTTGTGTAAAAACAAGGAAATGCTTTAGGAATAGGAACATCAATTTCAATGTCATAGAAGCCAAAAGTGTTATCCCTGGGGATGAAGATACTATTTATGATAAAACTTATTGTTTTGACTTTTCTCAGGACTCAGAAAGTAAAACATTTGTATGTGAAACCTCATAGAAAAAAATGCATACATCTGACTGTTCCCAACCTCTTCTTCAGTTGTGTCATTAACACTATAGATTTATGAGTATACAAATTAGACTGAGCAAAGCTTCAGTGAATAGATTTCTGGGGAAGCCTCTTACTCTATGAATGCGGTAGAGTTGAGACTTAGCTCTGAAATTCCTAATGGAAACTAGAAATTGCTCACATGTAATTCTCTAGAAGTTGCCTTCATTTTGTGGCAGAGATTTTTTTCTGTTGTAAATTTATTTAATGTTTTTGAAAGGGTGACAGCCTTAGAAATTGAGCAGACTATTTCCCAAAGATTGTTTTAAAGGGGAGTGATAGTTCTCTGTCATACTCCAAAAACAAAGACATTTTGGTCATTCAATAAAGACTATACAACGCTCATAAAATTGCAAAGGGAAAACAACAATCCTGCCAAGAGCAAACAGAAGGGGAAAATGCCAAGTCTCTCTGCAATTAGTTTTTTTTTAACCAAGTGCTAGAAGTGTTGGTAGATATGTATGCAGGGCCCTGAGAATAAGCAAATGAACATGTTTAACCTCTGGGCCAGATGAGCTGGATGGAAGTGTCATGTCAGATTGTGTAATGTCGTCTTGGGGAAGCCACACAAGGTGTCAGTGCAAACTAGGCTGGTACTCATCAAATATTAGATTCACCAGCTAGGAAAGGCATTGCTATCCAATTAAGTGACTTTCTAAAAAGAAAAAAAAATGATAATTCTATTTCAGTGAGCTGTTGGTTTTTGGAAAGTATATTGTATGAAATGCAAAATTATCCACTGAGGTAACACTTAGCGAATCTACATCAAGTTGTTCAATTTGCAAATGCATAAACTGAGATCCAGGTAAGGCAAGTGATTTCCTCTAGTACAGTGCATAGAAAAGCAAAGGCGGGGCTGAGAGCAGTGGCTCTTACCTGTAATCTTAGCACTTTGGGAGCCCGAGGCGGGTGGATTACCTGAGTCAGGAGTTCGAGACCAGCCTGGCCAACATGGTGAAACCCCGTGTCTACTAAAAGTACAATAATTACCTGGGTGTAGTGGCGGGCGCCTGTAATGCCAACTACTCAGGAGGCTGAGGCAGAAGAATCGCTTGAACCTGTGAGGCAGAAGTTGCAATGAGCCGAGATCGCACCATTGCACTCCACCCTGGGCAACAAGAGCGAAACTCAGTCTCAAAAAAAAAAAAAAGGAAAAAGAAAAGAAGAGGAGAGGCGAGGGGAGGCGAGGGAAGGCGAGGGGAGGCGGGGCGGGGGCGGGGGCGGGGCGGGGCAAGGCAAGGTGAGGCGAAAAAGCAGGCCTGACTAGTGCTAGGCTTGGGCAGAGCTGTTTGCAAAACAAACGTTCTAACCATACTCCCTGAATACGCTTCCAAGTTTCCTCAAACTGGAGACTTTGAAATTCTTACAAATTGCTACTTGTAAGATAATACAAAATATTATTTTTATATATTTAGGGAGTACATGTGCAGTTTCATTACACAGATACATTGCATAGTGGTGACATCTGGACTTCTAGTGTAACCATCACCTGAATAGTGCACAACATGCCCATTAAATAATTTCTCATCCCTCACCCTCTTCCTGCTATCCCACTTTTCTGAGTTTCTGATGTCTATTATTCCACATTTTATGTCCATGTGTACATATTATTTAGCTCCCACTTAAAAACAAAATATTCTCTAACATTTCCACTCAGAGTATTTCATGAGGAGAGCAGAGTGGATATTTTAGGTAATACTGATACATAGAAAAGAGGCTAGGAAGGTCAAATCACAGGTGATTCAAATTTACACATGATCTGAACCCAAATTAAATCCAAGTGGGCCAAGGTATGTGCTTACAATTTGAGCATAGGACTTTGATCATCTCCCTTCTATCCTGTATGAAGCATATTTTGCTCAATAGCAATATTTCCATTTAATAGCCCAAGTGATGAATTAACAGAGTGCTACATAAAAGGAATTTTATACGTAATACTACCAACTATTCATTAAGGAAAAAATAAATTCATTAATTCATTTATTCATTAAGGCCGAAGCAGGTGACTCACATGAGGTCAGAAGTTCGAGACCGTCCTGACCAACATGGTGAAAGCCTGTCTCTACTAAAAATACAAAATTAGCCGGGTGTGGTAGCGTATGCCTGTAAGTCTAGGTACCAGGGAGGCTGAGGCAGGAGAATCACTTGAACCCAGGAGATGGAGGTCGCAGTGAGCCAAGATGGCACCATTGCACTCCTGCCTGGGCAACAAGAGCAAAACTCCATCTCATATATATATATATATATATATATATATATATATATATTTACTTTTTTTGTACTTGGACCCTGCTATGGTTTGAGTGTGCTCCCCAAAGTAGTTCATGTGTTGGAAACTTAATCCTAATGCAACAGTATTGGAAGATGGGGCCTAATAAGAGGTAAACAGGTCATGAGGGCTTTGTCCTCATTAATGGATTAATGCCATTATCAGGAGAGTGGACTGGTTATTACCAAAGTGACTTTGTTATAAAAGTGAATTTGGGGCTGGACACAGTGGTTCACACCTGTAATCCCAGCACTTTGGGAGGCCAAGGCAGTGGATTACCTGAGGTCAGGAGTTCGAGACCAACCTGGCTAACATGGCAAAAACCCATCTCTACTAAAAATACAAAAATTAGCTGGGCATGGTGGTGTGTGTCTATAATCCCAGCTACTCAGGAGGCTGAGGCAAAAGAATCACTTGAACCCAGGAGGCAGAGGTTGCAGTGAGCCAAGATCGCACCACTGCACTCCAGCGTGGACAACAGAGCAAGACTCTGTCTCAGAAAAACAACAACAACAAAAAGTGAGTTTGGCTCTCTCCTCCTTTCTCATTCTTGCCCTCTCTTGCACTTTCCCCTCTACCATGGAATGAGGCAGCATAAAGGTCCTCACCAGATGCAAGTCCTTCGACCTTGGATTTCCCAACTTTCAGAACTGTAAGATATAAATTTATTTTCTTTATAAATTACCCACTCTGTGATATTGGGTTATAGTAACACAAAAGGAATTAAGACATACCCTCTATATCAGAGGACATCCTTTTTCTCAGTCAATGATCGTTAGTTTCAAGGAAGAGGAGCCCACTCAAGCAAACTTGAATAAAAAGAAATTTAATATAAGACAAGCAATTTCATAGAAATCCAGGGGCAACCAAAAAAAGCCCAGTCAAGACTCTAGGATCTGGGAATTTGCCTAAGTCAGAAAATATGGTTCCTCACTCTGTCTCAGAAAAGCCTCTCTCTCTCTGAGTCTCTGTCTCCTCTCTTCATCTTTACTCATCTCCTCTGCTTTCATATTGCCTAAGCTGGCTGAATCAACCATTCAGGTCAATCACCCATTTTCTAACTAGATTTACGTATCTTACTTCAAATTCTTGAGAAAGAGCAATTGACTGACATCAGTATCCCTAGTCCAGTCAGATATGTCTAGGTATTGAGGCGTGGGGCGCAGAGTCATTAAAGAATTCCACCATTGTGAATTGGAGTGGCTATGCTAAAAGAAGGAGTTGAATTTGGACAAAGAACTGAATTAACATGATAAATTTGCTACTATCAATCAAAGTTATGTCTCAAAAGAAACAAACCTTCAAGCTATGATTTCTTTTTATTCGAATGAAATAAGCTTTGAAAATATGACATTTCCCAGGTATTGGCTTATCTTAACCATGACACCCAAATCATCCTCAGCATGTCAGCTACATTATATCTTCATTGTTACCTTCTAGTTTTATGCTAGAAACTCTGTAACCAGTAAGTAGGACTCAGTACGATAGTTCATTGTTTAGCCAAATAAAGCAACTGAAACAATCATTAAAATATGTTGTACCTTTTAAATATTTTAACAAATACTTTATGAAAAGCAGATTGTTTAAGGGATAGCTCCTCCCTTCTAGGGTCCAATACAGATATGTCATGGAAAACCATTTTTCCGTGATGTTTTTCCTACCCTCTAGCCTCTTCCCTAGGTATGAGTTGAGATTTGGAGTTTTGCGCTGTCTTGCTTATCCAAACCACATCTGTAATATTTTCCCATTTGGGTTCTTTTAAAGTGGAATGAGAACTTTAAAAGATCTACAAGAGGAAGTGATATGATAGCTGAGATTTGCTGTAAAATAATTTGGCAGGAGAGTGGGTGAGGTATAGATAAAACAAGATTGGACATGTAGAGATAATTGTTGAGGCTGGGTGATGAGTGTATCATATTAATTATAGTAACCTTTCTAATTTTAGATATGTTTGCAATTTTCCATAAACTGAAAAACAAAACATGTGAAGCAATCTGAATGTAGCATCTTCCTAAACTGTTATAAATTCCCGATCTACTTTTTTCTCACCCACGCCAAATTTGACAGATTTTTTCAGCATCCTGCTTTTACTAAGGCTTACAAAGGCATTCAGCCGAGACTTCATTGAAGCAACGACTCACTTTGCATTCATATTTTATCAGTTTATATAATAGTTAATTAAATAACATAATTATATTATCATGCACAACTGGCACAAATAAATTTGGAACAAGCTCAACTAATATTTGGTAAGTGTACAACTCAAATGATTGAAGCAGAAGTGTCTGGGTGAACTAGGTATTTCCAACCACACTACTTCTAACCATTCTATTAGCCATAAGCAGTTAGTGTACCACGGCCATTCGTTGCTGGGTCTTACTGTCAGTTCAGTGGCTGATTAAGTGGAAGTTCACGAAGAGAAAGAGTGCACCACATACTGTTTATTACGACTATTACTGTTATGATTGTATGTTTGCCTACATGTTTCAAACTGTAACTCTGACTCTGTATAATCCTCTTTCACAATCTCAAACTTGGGAAAGTTGAAGACTTTCATGGTTGCCTTAAAGGATCTTCTGGAATGCAATGGAGGCAGTGGGAGCAATTTGTTCAGTTATTTGTATTTGGCAAGCACAGAGGGTGGGGGGAGTTCATTTCCATACTCTTATTGTTGTGTATCTCTGCTTTCTCACAACTCTCTAATTCAGCTTGTTCCCTTCAAAAAATAGAAGTAGGTTGTTTTATGGACATTGACTTTGGCAAGAAGCCTGATTACACTTGCTAAGCCTCCTAGCAGCAATACCAAGAAATTAATTAAAATGCTGAGACCAGAGTCCCTACCCAGAGAGACAAAGAATGAGTATGCTGGTAGTCCCCTGCTCCAAACGTTTGTAATCCTTTGTTGAAAGACCTTGAGGAAGTAAGTTTTTATTTCACTATGCAGGGTGATATAGGGTGATATGACATACCAATTTTTTTAATGATAAAACTTTAAGGACTACAATTTCCTCTTTCTCCTCCTCTCTCCATGACACCTAATAAAGCTGCTTCCAGAATGAAATAGTCATACTGCCCACTGAGTTTCTTTTATCAAACTCATCACTGTGGATGTTGGAAAGAACTGCTTGCGCTTTGTTTAACCACTTTAGTGTGACTACCTCATGAACACACAGGAGCAAGCCAATTTGCTCCTCCATTTTCCATCTCGGGTATGCAGCAGCGGCATGCGTTCTGAGTCACGTAGAGTCCACTCTTCAGAATGCATGCTGTAAGCTCAGAGGGGCTAATAATCAAATTAGGCTTCTAACAAATGGCAATTTATAATGCTGAAACTAATGAGAGGTCAAAGAACTAAACTCTGCGAGGAGTTTTAATTATCCTGTCCTTTGTGACTCCACAGGAGCATTTTTAAAGGAACACTGTCGTACAGTATTCAACTGGTACTTTCAGTTTCATTAAGAAGATTTACATAGCCTATTACATAAATGAGAAATATGCACTTTATTTCCAAGTAGAGCAGGAACCTAAAACCTTCTTTTCAGGGTTGAAGAGCAAGCACCGTCTTGGTTTGATATTCAATTACAATACCTTCCTTCCTACAGCACTCCTGAATGGAGTAACACAGACTGAGCCTCTATCTTCAAGGGAATCTCTAGATTAGATAGCGTATATAAAGAGAGGACTCTAACAAACCAGCTATAATTGGAGTTTCTTTCTGTCCTTGTTTCCTGTGCCGTTTTACTTTTTTCTTCTTATTTCCACTTCCCTCTCCCACGTGTACATCCATACACCACCATCACCACACCCATCACATGCAGGTCAAAGTGCTCTTCATCTTTCATGTCCTAACTTCTTTCTGGGCTTTATTTGGAACAGGTTTGTTTATTTACTTGTGGGTTTGTTTGAAAGGAAATGACAAAATTGATTAACTGGAGAAAGCCATATCAACAGAATGTAGAACCTCTCAGGCAAAAATAAAAACAAAAAGCTGCTATATTCAAAAGCGGCTGTATTCAAAAGCTGGAGAAAAGATTATCTGGAGGCAATTGAGATTTTAACATCAATAGACCATGAGCACTGCTGGCCTCAAAAGACTTCTGCTACCAAACAGGTTAATTGTCCAAAGGTAATGTCCACCCGTCAAGCCAGTTTAAGGCCAGAGAATGCATCTGGGCAAAGAGCTTTCTTTTATCAATAACTGCATCGATAAAACAGCAAATAGAACACAAGAAAATCGAGCATATCTGTATCATCAGGGCAGCAAGACAATTGGCCCAAAGCATTGAGGAGTCTGGATGTTGAACTAGTTGCCCTTTCATTTTGGGAAAAAAAAAAAAAAGCAAAACAAAATATAAAAACAAATACACTGTACAAGGAAATTGAAAACAACACACATTTTAAGAGCTTTCTCCTGGAAAAGAAGACAGTGTCTGGAAATTCTTCTGCTAAACTTATCATTGCCACACTCTGCCATGTGACATTTCTCTATTGTTCTTTTACATTGTTAGCCCATTGTTTCGTAAGACAGTATACATTAAAGGTTAAGGACATGTGCCCTAGGGTCAAAGTAAATCCTAGTTCTGTCTCTTGGCAGTCATGTGATCTTGAGCAGGTTACTTATTCCTTTTTAAACCTCAGTTTCCTCATTTGTAAAATTGGGTTTAGAGCAAGACAGAAAGTGTTTTGGCTTTAGAGACAAGATTATCCCCTCATTAAAATGGGACTGATCATTATCATGACTTTACAGGGTCATTGTGAGGATTTTAGAACATACATAAAGCACCTGCTAAGAGTTCAATAAATACATATTTAATACCTACCTCAGAAGGTCATTGTGAGGATAAAATGAGATAATGAATGAAAAGCTTTTAGCTGTGTATAGTAAGTGCTAACTAAGAAGTGCTCAATAAATACTAATAGATGGAAGAAAAAAATTTTCTTGTTCCTGGGGTGCTGTGAATTCAACTAACAAAAGACAAAAGGAGAAGAGTACTATTTTCATTAATATTTCTGTACAAGGGAGTTCACAGAAAAGAGGTGAAACTCAAAGAAGTAGACTCAGGGACTTACATATAATTTTAACAAAGGAAATGGGGGTTGGGCTTTGATATACTTTGGATATTTGTCCCACCCAAATCTTATATTGAAATGTGACACCCAGTGTTAGAAGTGGGGCCTAGCGAGAGGTGTTTGGGTCATGGGGGTGGATCCCTCACGGCTTGGTGCTGTCCTCAAAATAGTGAGTGAGTTCTTGGGAGATCTGGTTTTTTTAAAGTGCGTGACACCTCCCTGACACTTTCTCTTGCTCTTGTTCTCACCATGTGATGTGCCTCTTCTCACTTCACATTCCGCCATGAGTAAAAGCTCCCTGAGACCTTCCCAGAAGCTGAGCAGATGCCAGTGCATGCTTGTACAGCCTGCAGAACCATAAGCCAGTTAAATCTCTTTTCTTTATAAATCGCCCAATCTCAGGTATTTCTTTATTACAATGCAAGAACCGCCTAATACAGGCCTCAAGGGATGGCAAATCATGAGGAAGTAACTACAAAACAAATGGGGATGTAATAAAAGATAAGGATTATTTAGTAAGGTCTGTTTATGCAAACTCATCTTTGTATGGACTCTCCATCTCCAATGATAAAAGTTACTATTTTCTCCCTTCCTGGAATAGGGAGAAAACACCTTCACAAAGGGAAATTTATGTCCTGCTTTTATGCAGATAAAGAGAGAGCAAAGAACTCTTTCTGCATTTGTTGTTTCAACTGAAGAATGATGAGGTTCACAGATTTAGAAATGAGAGCTTTATTTCTCATAAAGGGTTGCAGCCTGCAAGGTGGCCATTCTGACAGACGGGAAAGTATAGCCTCTGGCCAGAAACAGACACTTTGAGAGAGGGGCAAAGGGAACAAGAATTTATACCGAGCAGGGTGGTTAAATATCCATATTTAATAAGTGATAGGAGGAGTCATGAATATTTATGAAAGGAAAAATGTGCAAATGCACAATTGAGACTTATGCGCCTTTATGAGTCCCATGTACGAAAAGTGGAAGCATTAGCATGATCCAAGGGTGGAGTATTTGGCCTTCTGACATCAAAAGGTGAAGCAATGATGAAAATTGTCACTGCACATTCTCCATAGACTGGCCAGAACCACTCCATGGACAGTGGTCTCTTATCAGGGAGGAATGCTGGTTGGTTGTTGTGGGAAAACCACAAAAGGGAGGGGCAACATAGACAGTTGATTGACATAAGCAGTAGAGCCTTTTAAAGGGTCTGGCTTTGTTTAGCCCTTAGGGAAGAAAGCCTAATGGCTGTGTGAGGGATGGAATATAACAAGTTGTGTTCAACCTCCCATCCCATCATGACTGAGGACTCGTTCCCAAGGTTTCTCTGGGGTCTCCTCAGTCGGTCAGAGGGCTTTGGATTTCATTTTTCTCAGTTGATTTTTTTTTCCAATACAATTTTATTTATTTTTAAAAATGTATTTATTATACTTTAAGTTCTGGGGTACATGTGCAGAACATCAGGTTTGTTACATAGGTATACACGTGCCACGGTGGTTTGCTGCACCCATCAACCAGTCATCGACATTAGGTATTTCTCCTAATGCCATCTCTCCCCAACCCCTCGCACCCTCTGCAATCCCTCCCCTAGCTCCCCATCCCCCGACAGGCCCTGGTGTGTGATGTTCCCCTCCCTGTGTCCATGTGTTCTCATTGTTCAACACCCACTTATGAGGGACAACATGTGGTGTTTGGTTTTCTGTTCCTATGTCAGTTTGCTGAGAATGATGGTTTGAGCTTCATCCATGTCCCTGCAAAGGACATGAACTCATCCCTTTTTATGGCTGCATAGTATTCCATGGTGTGTATGTGCCATATTCTCTTTATCCAGTCTATCACTGATGGACATTTGGGTTGGTTCCAAGTTTTTGCTATGGCGAACAGTGCTGCAATAAACATACGTGTGCATGTGTCTTTATAACAGAATCCTCAGTTGATTTTCAATTGCTTTCAGCTCTGCAGAATCCTCATGTAAAAGTGGCATGTTTCGGGATGGTATATTCTAGTTCCCTTCACAAGCTTTTATGTGTTTTCCCTTTGACTCTCCAACTAGGTTTTAAAGTCCTAGAGGATGGATCTTACATTTCTTTCTCCATACTACAATGTCTAGCACTGTGTTCTATGCAAATAGGAGTGAATCACTTATAGCCAAAAAAAAAAAAGAAAGAAAAAGACAAGCCCTCATTCAATAGTAGAAACTCAAATATCAAAACTGTGAACTCAGCCATGAAACGATTGGGTTTATTAAAAGTTGATAGTGTAAGTCAAAGAGCACGAGTGATTTTTGGTGAATTATAAATATTACCAAGAGACAACAGTACAACGATTGATCTCTTACTCGAAAATATTGGTAATGACAACAGATGATGCAGCAAAATTTTTTAAAAAAGGTCAATCTAATGGCATTATATGGGCACAGCTTTGGTTCTCACACTTGATATTTCCGTGAATCACCTTCCCAAGTTTCATTATGTCTCTTTACCACCAAAAAGCTTCCTTCACAATTTTTGCTTTATACATATACTAATTTTACTATTTATGTATTTCATATCTTTTTTCTTTAAATTACTTAAAGTTGTTTTTATTTATTTGACAAGGAGAGTTTACCTCATTATAGTAAATAGAAACCAGTATCATTTTCCATAAATGGAAAGCAAGAGTAAAAGTAAATGTAATGAAAGCAAAACAATATTCTTAAAATCTAGTTCAATTTTGCTGCCTGGCAGAGGCTCCTGAGCCTGTGGCTTTGAGGTCTGTTTTTCCTTTGTGAAAATTTTAATTAGAATGTGTCAGATAAATGTGCAAGACAAGCTTGTACTAAAGTGAGAATGGAAAAAAAATATAAAAGGCAAAACTTTCTCATTATGTAATCCTGTATAACTTAATATCAATAGCATTTGTGGACCATCTGAAATTATTTTGTGCACCACCACCACCTTTGGCAAAGCACTAGCTTAAGTGATTAATGGAGACTGGTTTCTGGTTCCTCTAAGCAGTGTTTCTCAAGGTGTAGCCTCTGGATCACCTGCATCACCATTATCTATGAGTACTTGTTTTAAAAATGGGGAGGTAATCAATGAATTGCTACTTAATCAGGAAACTGGGACCAAAGAAATTATCTTTTAAAGGGACACTCCCAGGTGATTTTGATGTACAATAAAATTTGAGAAACAGGGCTATACTGTAGCAATTATTGAAGAATATGGAATCCATTCCTATAGCAGTTCTGTAGATAAAGACAAGCTGCTGAAAGGCGGAAGGAGAATTCGGCCAAAGCAGGTAATCGCGCAGGCCCCATTAACAAGGCTAAAGCCTGGGAGGTAAAGCATTGTATTAAACTAGAGTGTTTTAATTCTAGAATAAGATTTATTTATTTATTTATTTTTATTTTTTTCATTTTTTTTTTTTTGAGACATAGTTTCGCTCTTGTTGCCCAGGTCAAAGTGCAATGGTGCCATCTTGGCTCACTACAACCTCGGCCTCCCGGGTTCAAGCAATTCTCCTGCCTCAGCCTCCCAAGTAGCTGAGATTACAGGCATGCACCACCATGCCCGGCTAATTTTGTATTTTTAGTAGAGACAGGGTTTCTCCATGTTGACCAGACTGGTCTCAAACTCCTGACCTAAGGTGATCTGCCCACCTCAGCCTCCCAAAGTGCTGGGATTACAGGCGTGAGACACCGCACCCAGCCTGGAATAAGATTTAAAAAAAAAGGGAGGAAAAGAAAGAAGGAAGGAAAAGGGAAAAAGAAGGAAAGAAGAAAGGAAGGCAAGAAGGAAGGGGGAAGAAGGTAGGGAACCAGAAAGGAAGGGAGGGAGGGAGGAAAAAAGAAGGAAAGGAAAGAAAGAAAGAGAGAGAAAGAAGAAAGGGAAAGAGAGGAAGGAAGGAGAGAAATGAAAGAAAAGAGAAGAAGCTTACCAGCAATGAGGGAACAAAAGGATCTATTGAAGAAAGGGCTTGATTTAGCATAAAAGATGATGAAAGGGATTTAAAATTCGGCTTTGCTAAGTGGTCACTAAGAAAGAGTGTGATAACGGTTTACAAATGTTTTAAATTGTATGTTAACTAGAAGAGGAGAAATTTGTTAAGCAAGAAAGAGGGATAATTGGACGTTAAGAGACTGTAATTGACCAAATTCTCATTCCTTATAACTCAATCTAAGAGTTCCTGCGCTTCATACTCTCTCCAACTTCTGCCCTAAAGGATGGGCTCTACTGATCTTTCCCTGAAACCAAAGCAGCCTGAGTGTTGCTCTAGGGTCTATCCTTTCACTGGACCACACTCCCCCTAACTCCTTGGCCAGTGTGGCTGTTTGGCTTTCACACCTTTTCCAGAGTTGCAGCCTCTACCCCCATAGGGCAAAGCCTGTAGGTCTAGTAGCCGGAACACATCAGGAGCTTCTTTGAAGAGTCTGTAGAGGAGCTGAAGAGACCTCCTCCACTTGAGGGACTGAGAAACGGATAGGCAATAGGGCCAGACTTTTACATTTTATTGCTCTTGACACTCTTTTTGGGCCACCCCCAGCTCCAAGTTCCAAGAGGTCTCTGAATATGTAAGTGTTCCTTCTGGAAGATGAAAACAAAATAGAATAGACACCGCTGTGCACGGTGGCTCAAGCCTGTAATCCCAGCACTTTCGGAGGCCAAGGTGGGTGAATCACAAGGTCAAGAGATCGAGACCATCCTGGCCAACACGGTGAAACCCCATCTCTACTAAAATACAAAAATTAGCTGGGCATGGTGGTGCGCGCCTGTAGTCCCAGCTACTCGGGAGGCTGAGGCAGAAGAATTGCTTGAACCCGGGAGGCGGAGGGTGCAGTGAGCCGAGATCATGCCACTGCACTCTAGCCTGGCGCCTGGCGACAAAGTGAGACTCTATCTCAAAAAAAAAAAAAATAGAATAGACACCACTTATATACAGAATGACTTAATATGTTACCTCTGGATTCGGTAAAGTGATCACTTTAAAAGAGGACTGAGGAGAAAGAAAGATGCATAAATCAAACACATGAATTCTAAAATTAGAATTTTCAACACTGAGGCACCTGAGTGCTAAGCTTTTGGGGGAAAAGGAGCACCATCAATACCTCTCAGTTGACCACGTTAGTGATTCTAAACTGCTGCCACCAAATCCCAAACAGGTCAATGGCACCAGAGAATACCAGATGTAGTAGTAGTGCCCCACACTAGCCTCTTCTGCTCCTTTTCAATTCAGAGACATCAACCTGGCTTACAGAAAGCACTTCCTGAAGGCCGGCAGCATAGCATAGCTCTATGCAACTTTAAATGCTCAGAGTTGTATTCGGATTTATATAAGAACCCACATGTACCACTTGCACCTTCCCTCTCAGTCCTTTAATGGTTTAGAACGAGTTTAGAATGATGTTCAGTCAGCCCAAAATGTCATGACCGAGAGGATTATTAAGTCAAGAAATGTAGCATATGTGGCATAATTTGACACTCCGGCTAGACTGAGAAGGAGAAAGACTTAAAATACAGCACTTGATGGATGACCTGCATCGTTGCTGGTTCTCTTCCATGTCTATGTTTCATATAATAAAGTAGCCCTGTACTTTCCAAGGAATTTCACATTACTGTAGAAAATTCTCTTTTATTGTGTTTTAATTAGATTTAATATAGAACTTACTTGAATGTGTCCTCTTCATCAGCAGAATAGTGTTTCTATCTGAAGTAGATAAGGCGAAGGATTAATTTCAAAGTGTGTAAATTGCTGTAGTGGACCTGTGTTGCTTTTGTCTGTTCACGAACTTTGCCTCCTTTTCTTGGGAGTAGAATCCTTCTTTCCTATGGGGAAACACAGTTTATATTATTTTAATCTTAGGGTGGTCTTATGGCCCAGATCTAGCCAAAGTACCCCATTTCCTTGCCCCTAATGATTCGTCCACGGATGAGCGTATGATTCAAGTCAGGCTAGGCACAGTATTTCTGCTGAAATTGCTGCAAAACACCTCTGGGTTGGCTGATGGTCACTTTCTCTCACTTCTGTGCCTCTCTAGGGAGTGTGGAAGGGGCTCTGTGAGAATGAAAACAAGTACAAGTGGCAGGTAGACAAAGTATTGGCGCTCTAGATCTAGCTGTGTCTAGAGCTAATGAAATGCCCCTCTGACTTCAGAGGTACATTCCCCATTGCATCCACTTTATTTTGCTTCGGTTACTTTGCATTTGACTTCTGATACTTGGAACCAAAATATTCCCAAATTACACATTTCCATGTCTACTTAGGACCAAAAAAAATTCAACATAGAGGTATACCTTGTTTTATATCATTGGGGCCTTTTTCAGAAGTTGAGAGTAAATCTAAATTTTATGAATTAAATCATACTATGTCAAAAATAACACATTGTACAAAGGAATTTTTTTGTACACATTGCACAAATCATACTATATCAAAAATAACACATGTTGGGGGGGTCTTTCATAGTACAGTTTGTTTATTTGAAGGAAAGGTGTTACAACCCAAATAGAAAGGTGGGAGTGACTCACAGTGAATCGGGGAGGGCTACTGGGCTGTCTTTCATGATCCATGAAAGATGGTGAAGACTTTAGTAATTTCATTGCTTCCTGGGTTTGATTCTCATCCTGGTAGGTTTAGAAATTTGATTTGGTTGGTCCACTAAGATAGGATCTGTCCCTCAGGGAAAGATTCCCATTAAGCAGGCTCACAGAGACTAAAATAGAAAACTAAAATGCCAATTGATTAATGAACAAGGAGAAAGACAATCATTCATTGAACCAGAATCCTTGCAAAAGCAGGTCATTGCATTCTGTTCTTTAGAACGTATGTTGCATCCTGATAGTCTGGATTCAATCTACAGATGCTTTCTGTAGGCCTATGGTATAGTATATATGGAGTTTGAAATTAAATTAAAAAATCATAAAACTTCACATAAAAATCTGGATTTCCAACTTCTCTTGAAAAGGCACAATACTCACCAACACTGGTTCTTCTTTCTGTGGCATCAGTTGCATGGGGCTGGGTAGGAGTTGAGTCTTTTTTCTATGGGACATAGATTCTTTAATAGCCTAATGTACACATCAGGCCTATTTTCTTTATATTCTCTTTCTGGCTTATATCGGCATTTGAGTTTGATACATTTAGAAAGGAAAACTACATGTGATGCCATTAAGCTCATTGCTTTCCCCTACCCATGTGGATAGGTTCAAGGGGTGTTATGAGTGAAGCGAATGCAATTAGTGAATCTGAGGACTTTTGCTGGAAGTGCTAAGGCAAAAATGCTCACTTTTTTCTGCTGCATATGAAAAAGGAAACGTATATGCTGGGGCGCTGCTGATCACTATCATGGGACTAAGAGAGAACAAGTCTTATGATGACACATTAATCAAGGAAGACAGAAGAAACATCAAAAGAAATAGTGTCTTCTGGGGCTTGATAGAGCTGCAGGATCAGGCGTTACCTGAAGCTACTTTGGAATTTTCAGCTATATAGGATTATAAATTATCTTCATTATTTAAATTGCTTTGGGTTGGATGAATTGCCACAAAAAGTATTCTGACATAGGAAGACACTTTTTTTCTGCAATAGAATCTCTGGCAAACCACTGTTACTCATGATAGTGTGGAAAATTCTGAAGTAAAAAGAGGTTGAGAATTGCTATTCTCAGCTACAAGATAAGAAAATTAGGGTTCAGTTCATTTGCTGAATCCCAACGTTAGTCCTACCTTCCTGAGATTGTATCTAGTTCACCTGGATTAGGCTTTTGGATCTTCCCAAACTCTTTAGAACTAGTAAACAACTTCTTTGTCCACATACAGCTAGTCAAATACCGTTTTATAAAGATTGGACATTTGAAGTCAATTGTGTTTTCCTAATCTCCACGACTTGTGTGAGATGATTTATAGCCTTACTCGTGTACTGTGAATAAGAATAGCATATATGACTGCATTGGTACGCAATCTACCTAACACGTAGTATACTGTCAAATTCAGGAATATATTTCTTATCTAAAGAATTATCATTTGGTAACTCAATCCAAAGTATAGATAAAAATCCGGAAGAAACTAAAATATTTTCTATGAAGCCCAATTATGTATAATGAAATTCTTACAAGAATATACATTGATTTAGTCAGAGGACTTCCCTCTCCCTAGGTCCTTAGAGCTATTTACTTTTATTTTACACAGAATTCAAACAAAAGTGATGTTTCGATTTCTTAGGACATAAGAGTATAGAAGTAGTACACTAGAAGTGAGTGTGAAGATGATATTGTTACAATTAGGCAGTGCTGACCACAAAATGAAGTTATAGTGAAAGTGGCGGATGGCAATAGTGAAGGGGGGAGAGAGAGAGAGAGAGAGAGAGAAGAGAAAGGAACTCAGAAACCACAGCATTATCATAGAGCCAGAAAGTCTGAAACACATAAACTAGCTCTGAAAGCAGTGTAATATATATAAGTTAGCACAATAGATTATATTCACTTTGACGAACCTGATTAATCAGAAACCTAAATTATGTTCAGTGGCTTTTATTTAAGAAGACATCTATCCATGCCATATATTTTAGAAGTATTTCTTCCCCCAAAATTAAGCTTGTGGCTTTCAAAGGAATAAACTTCAATTATAAGAAATAACTCAGTTCCTGGCATATGGTAAAAACTATATTTACCAGAAGCTTGCAAATTTATTTTGCCTTCTTGTGGATAACATGCCTACTGATTTGCAATTTGAGAGAGAGACAGTGTGTGTGTGTGTGTGTGTGTTTGTATCTGTTGAACAGATCATTTATGTGGAGCATTATTTACCCACAAAAATGTGGTGTTAAGATATCACATTTTTCAACTATATGTTAAGCCATATAGTGTGATAAAAAATTTTTCTCCAATTCATGATTGCATTTATGTGAAAAGTCTTACAAAAGCACGAAAATAAAATAATTTCCCTTTATTTAAAAAATAAAATAGGTTAAATTAGAGCTGTTTAAAAATAGAGAGAGAGGGGCCAGGCACAGTGACTCATGCCTATAATCTCAGCGCTTTGGGAAGCCGAAGCAGGCAGATCATTTGAGGTCAGGAGTTCCAGACCAGCCTGGCCAACATGGTGAAACCCCATATCTACTAAAAATACAAAAATTAGCCGGGCATGGTGGCTTGTGCCTGTAATCTCAAGCGACTCAGGAGGCTGAGGTGAGAGAATCACTTGAACACAGGAGGTGGAGGTTGCAGTGAGCCAAGATTACACCATTGCACTCCAGCCTGGGTGGCACAGTGAGACTCTGACTCAAAAAAAAGTTAATATATATTATTTATTAATACTATAATAATATATAATATATATTATATATTATTAATATATAATTATATATAAATATAATTTATTTTTGAGTCAGAGTCTCTGTTCTGTATGTAATACAAACCTTCACCAACCACAAACTTTCCTTAAGCGAAATTCTACTATGCAAGAGTTTACTTTGGCATAACTTCTACAGCCACAAGAATTTGGTTTTAGTTATATGGGTTACTTCTGTTGGAGATAACTTAAAAAGAAGGGAATTTGATGAGAGAAAAAAGGGCAAATGGTTGAGGAAAGATCAGCAAACAGGTGAGGAAGTATAATGGTTTTACAGTACAGCCATAAAGGAGAGGACATGAACCCTGACCTTGGGGTTGCATCCATTAGCAAGAAAAGGACTGAGACACATGAAATGTTTTCTGGAATCATGATATCTGAAAATAGAAAGCGCTACACTGATATTTAGAGTCTTAAAATCGGAAAAGTACTTTTCAGTGTGGAGGGAAACATACACACAGACACATACACATCAAATCATCACTTAGTAGGCATATTGTCCACAACAAAGCAAAATGAATTTGCCATTGTCTGATTTGAGAGAAGACCAGGGATGGATCAAATTTTATTGGCCTCAAGTTCGGAAGGCTCCCTTTTAAGAAAAGAACACAAAATTTTAAATACAAAACTAGATACAAAATGCACAGTAGCCTGAACCAAATGTGGCTAAATTTATCTTACTTTTGCAAATTTTACAAATCTTACAAAAACATATGACCATGTGAACACATTGTCATGTAAACACTCAAGCCTTAGAAGATGCTCTTGCAAATGAGGGATCTTGAAGCATAAGCTGCATTCGCTTCATGGTAAATTAACCTCTGAGGAAGGTAATCCTTTGTGTCCAGGAAGTAAGTAATAATAAACATAAATTAACTGTACGGAACCATTTACCATTAAGTGTGTACACACGGAGTTAGACAAACCATGAGGTTTGAGGGCTGGAGCCTTCAGACTGCCTATTCGCCCAAGACTCCTGACACCAACTTCAAGGAGTTAGGGTATCAGTATAAAGTCAGAGAGCACAGTCCCCAAGACTGTCTTTACTTCTGACATCAGCTACATGTTCAGGGGGTTCCCAAAACCATCTTTAGGTCCCATAATTCACAATAAGGGCTCTTAGAATTCACTGAAAGCTATTATACCCACAGTGATAGTTTTTTAAGAGAGAAGAGTATACAGGCACAAAGGAAGAGACACATAGGGCAGAGTATGAGACAGTTCTAAACACAAAGCTTCCCTTGCAGTCAGTAGGCATTACGCTCCCAGTGTAGATGTGTGATAATACACATCAAGTATTTCCACCCAGGGAGGCTCACCTGAGCATTGGTATCCAGAGACTTTTGGTTTTGTTTTGTTTTGAGATGGAGTCTCACTCTGTCACCCAGGCTGGAATGCAGTGGCCCTATCTTGGCTCATTGCAGCCTCCAACTCCAGGGTTCAAGCGATTCTGCTGCCTCAGCCTCCCGAGTAGCTGGGATTACAGACGTGTTCCTCCATGCCTGGCTAATTTTGGTGTCCAGAGTTTGTATTAGGATTTCGTTATATAGGCATAATTTGTTTGTTGATTGCCCATGTGGTTGAACTCAATTTCCAGCAACTTCCTGGAAATCAGACTGATACCACATGGTCTAAGGGACCCATGATGAGTCACCTCATTTGCATAAACTATCAAGTGTGGTCTGAGGGCCCCAACATGAATAACAAAGACACTCATATGACTTTAAGAAACTGCAGAGGTTTAAAGGTTACCTCCTCGGGAGACAGGAACAAAGGCCAGACCTTTTCGGGCAAGGGAAAATTCTTTATTACACAGTATAAAATACCACTAATACAGTCATTAGTATACTTCTAAATTTATTTTTATAAATTCAAAAATATTCATAATTGCTTTTAAAGATCACCACGGTTCCCCAACCCTGTTTTTCTTGTAGGCTTATAAATTCCTCATGTTCATCATAGTTGCCAGGTTGTGGAAGCAGAGATTATCTTGTCAATACAATTTAGGTCATCTCTACAAAATCTGACAATTTACAACTGTGGCAAATGTCAAAACTCGTAGAACTGATTTCATTTTTGTATTAACTATTGAAAATGACAGCAACACATTTAAAATAAATTTAAGCAAAGAAATAAATTGACCCAAATAACTAGAGTATTTTGCAAGAGGTGGGTTACTTTAAGCATAGCTGGATTCGGGGCTTCAGAAAATATTACCAGAACTCAATTTCTTCTAGTGACTCAGATGTACTTTCACAGCCTACCAGGAGGAAAAAGAATTACTTGTTCCCAACAGCCCCAGCAGAATTTTGGTAGTTATCACGTCCTTGGGTCACAGGTAGATGCTAACCTAATTACCTTGACTCTGATTTCCCAGGCCCACAGGATCACATTTCCCAAATCCGTAATCTGGAAGATGGAATCTGTCCAATTAAAATGACAAAGATTGAAAGTGTTGCTGGAGGGTAGTTACCTAAAGGAATATGAAGCTGTTGTTATTAAAAGAAGACCAAGGGATGTTGGGCACATGAAAACAACTACCCTAATAATAAGCCCATTATCAGATGATTACATACAAATAGTTATTTCAATCATATAGTATTTTTTCATTTTTGAGCAATTTTGTTGAGATATAATGTGCATACAATAAACTGTACTCATTTTAAGTGTGCAGTTCTATGAGTACTCACAAATATATGTACCTGTGCAACTACTACTATGATCAAGATAAAACATTTCTATGACCCCTAAAAGTTCCCTCATATTCCCTTAGAGTTCATTACCATTTCCACCCCAAACCCAGGCAACCGCCTTATATGCCTTCTATCAATAGGGATTAGTTTGATATTTTCCAGAATTTAATATAAATGAAAACATAATATATGCACCGTTTTGTATATGGCTTCGTTTACTTAGCATGTGTTGAAGCTTCATTCATATTGCGGCAGGGGTTAATAGCTCATTTTCTCTTGTTGTTAAGCGTTTTGTATAGCACTGTGTGACTATACCTGTTTGTTTATCCATTCGCCAGTTCAGGTATATCTGGGTTGCTTCTTGTTTTTACCACAATTAGTAAAGCTACTATAAACATTCATATAGAAGTCTTAATGTGAATAAACGTTTTTGTTTCTTTGGATAAATACCTAGAAATGGACTAGATAGGAGGTAGGAAAGGGGAATGCTTAACTTTGAAACAAACTGTCCAACTACCAAATATTTGTACAATGTTATAGTCTCACCAGCAGTATATGAGAAATTTAGGCGCTCCTGCATTCTCTCCAATATTTAGTATTGCAATTTTAATTTTATCCTTTTTGTTGGGTGTATAGTTATATCTCATTGTCATTTTAATTTGTGTGTCCCTGATGACTAAAGATGTTGGGCATCTCTTCATGTGTTTTGGGCCATTGGTATATATTCTTTTGTGAAGTGTCTATTCAGACATTTTTCTCATCTTATATTGAAATTTCCTCTTATCATTGAGTTATAAAAGTTATTTATATTTCCTAGATGAAAGTCATTTGTCTGGCATGTTTTGTGATTATTTTTTTCTAATCTGTGGCTTACCTTTTCATTTCTAAATGATAGCTTTCAAAGAGTAAAGCTTTTGATGTTTTCCAAAGCTATTTTTTTGTGTAGTTTATGCTTCTTTTCTAGGAAAATTTTACGTACTCTGATGTCTTCCACATTTTCTTCTAGAATTTGTATACTCTTAACTCTTACTTTTAATTGTGTGGTTCGTTTTGATTTTTCAGTATGGTATTAGGTAGGAGTAAATATACATTTTTTTTCCATACAGATAAGCAGTTGTTTAAGCACAGTTTGTCGAAATGACTTTTCTTCCCACTGTTGAATTACCTTGACGCCTTTGTTACAAATCAATAGGCTATATATGACTGGCTCTATTTCTGGGCTCTTTCTGTTCTACTAATCTACATGTCAATCCAGTCATAAAAACAATATTACCTTGTTTACTGTAGCTTTATAAGTTCTGAAATCAGGTGGCATAAGTCACCCAAGTTTATTCTTTTTAAAATTGTTTGGCCCTTTTAAGCCATTGTATTTTCTTATGAATTTGAGAATTAACTTGAGTGAATTTTTATAAAATATTTTTGCTAAAAGTTAGATTGGAATTGGATTGAATCTATACATCAACTTGGGAAAAATTAACATCTTGGTAATATTAAGTTTACCCATATTTGAATGTTAGGTATTTCTTAATTTCTTTTAAAATTGTTTTAAAGTTTTCAGTAGCTTTATAATCTTTTGTTAAATTTATCCTAAAGTTTTTCATGGTTTCGATGCTATTTTAAAAGAAATTATATTTTTATTTCATTACCCAACCATTTGTTGCAACCATATAGAAACACAATTCATTTTTATATATTAACTTTATATCATGCTGTTGTGAGAGCCCTCAGCTAAATTGAGATTTCAGTACCAGAGCAGCTAGTGGTCCTGTGCTAACAGAAAAGAAAGGGGAGCAGACTGTGAGTGTTTATAGTGGGCCTTGCAGAGGATACTTTTTTTTTTTTGAGACGGAGTCTTGCTCTGTTGCCCAGGTTGAAGTGCAGTGGCACAATCTCAGCTCACTGCAACCTCCACCTCCTGAGTTCAAGTGATTCTCCTGTCTCAGTCTCTCGAGTAGCTGGGATTACAGGGATGCACCACCATGCCTGGCTAATTTTTGTATTTTTAGTAGAGACGGGGTTTCACCATGTTGACCAGGCTGGTCTCGAACTCCTGACCTCAGGTAATCCACCAGCCTCGACCTCCGAAAGTGCTGGGATTACAGGCCTGAGCCACCACGCGCAGCCCAAGGATACTTCTTTTACCTGGTGAAAGGCCTAGTGCCTAGCTGTGCATCCCGTGACCAGGAGTTCCTCACACAGGAAATTTGTTTATACTGATAAATGTTTCTGTGGCTCTTGTAGTCTATTAAGTGTGCAATAGGATTATGTCTAAAGAAAAAGTACATACTTTAATTTGAAAATATTTTATTGTCTGAAAAATGATAACAATCATCCAAGCGTTCATAAATTAATTAATCTTTTTGCTGGTATAGGGTCTTGCCTTGATGTCGATGGATGCTAACTGATCATGATGGTAGTTGCTGAAGGTTGGGGGCCTGTGACAATTTCTTAAAATTAGACAATAATGATGTTTATGGCATTGATCAACTCTTCCTTTTACAAAGGATTTTTCTGAAGCATGCAATGCCATTTGATAGCATTTTACCCACAGTAGAACTTCTTTCAAAATTGGAGTCACATCAGGCTCTGTGGCTCATGCCTGTAATTTCAGCACTTTGGGAGGCCGAGGTGGGCAGATCATGAGGTCAGGAGGTTGAGACCATCCTGGCTAACAGAGTGAAGCCCATCTCTACTAAAATTACAAAAAATTAGCTGGGCATGGTGGCACACGACTGTAGTCCCAGCTACTCAGGAGGCTGAGGCAGGAGAATCACTTGAACCAGGGAGGCGGAGGTTACAGTGAGCCAAGATCGCGCCACTGCAGTCCAGCCTGGGCGACAGAGCAAAACTCTGGCTCAAAAAAAAAAATTGGGGCCGAGGCTGCCACCGGAGTCGCTACCGCCGCGCCCTCGCCCACCCGCCAGCCCGCTGCTCCCGGCCCCGCTCGCCCCCACCACCGCAGCCGCCCGCCCCTGAGACTACGCTGCGGCCTCCCGCCGGCTCCCGCTCGCTCCCGCGGCCCTCGCTCGCCTCGCGCCGGCAGTGTTGGGCCTACACCTCCCCTCCCCCCGCCAGCCGCCAAAGACTTGACCACGTACCGAGCCCAACTCCCCCGAACGCCGCCCGCCGCTCGCCATGGATGCCGGTGTGACTGAAAGTGGACTAAATGTGACTCTCACCATTCGGCTTCTTATGCACGGAAAGGAAGTAGGAAGCATCATTGGGAAGAAAGGGGAGTCGGTTAAGAGGATCCGTGAGGAGAGTGGCGCGCGGATCAACATCTCGGAGGGGAATTGTCCGGAGAGAATCATCACTCTGAC
>CAUYQU010084798.1:0-66649 GCA_963574635.1 Cheracebus regulus | reverse complement strand
CACCTATATTTTATGACCCACAAATGCATAATAACCTGTCGGATAAAATATTTTTAATTATAAGAAAATTATTGTAATCGATTGCAAAAATAACCCTACACTATTCTGTTTGTTTGGGGTTTTTTTGTTGTTGTTGTTGTTGTTTGTTTTGAGACAGAGTCCCACTCTGTCACCCAGGCTGGAGTGCAGTGGTGCAATCTTGGCTCACTGCAACCTCTGCCTCCTGGATTCAAGCAAATCTCCTGCCTCAGCCTCCTGAGTAGCTGGGATTACAGGTGACCGCCACAACGCCAGGCTAATTTTTGTACTTTTAGTAGAGATGAGGTTTCATCACATTGGCCAGGCTGGTCTCCAACTCCTGATCCACCTGCCTTGGTCTCCCAAAGTGTTGGGATTACAGGCATGAGCCACTGTGTCCAGCAACCCTACACTATTCTTAGGTATTGACATGGATTGTGAAATTAAATAACGATAGGGTATTTTATTAGTGTGCTCTCATGCTGCTAAAAAAGACTTACCCAAGACTGGGTAATTTATAACGGAAAGAGGTTTAATTGACTCACTGTTCAGCAGGGCTGGGGAGGCCTCAGGAAACTTAAAATCACGGCAGGAGGGGAAGCAAACATGTCCTTCTTCACGTGGCAGCAGCAGGGAGAAGTGCCAAGGAAAGAGGGAAAAGCCCCTTATAAAACCATCAGCTCTCATGAGAACTCACTATCACGAGAACAGAATGAATGTACTTGCCCCATAATTAAATTACCTCCCACCAGGTCCCTCCCACAACGCATGGGGATTATGGGACTTGGGAACTGTAATTCAAGATGAGATTGACTGGGAACACAGCCAAACCATATCAGGTATTTAAATTACAAGTGAACACTGATCATATTACAACTAGAAGAAAAGTTAGATTCATATTGTGATTATTAGTTATATTTGTCAAAGGGCAAAAAGCTACTGGCCTGGAACAGCATCCTTCTGGATACCCTGCACACATAATCCTCTCCATAAAGTTCTGAGATCTTTGGTTTGGTTGCCTTCTATAATCACTACCCTAGAAATTGTACAGAGGATTTTTTTTCTCTCAAGACAGAATCCTCAAATTCATGTTTCCTCCACTTTCTTCTTCCCTTTCTCCCCTTCCACCCTTCCCTCCTTTCCCCCTTCCTTCCTTCCTTCCTTCCTCCTTTCCTCTCTTTCTTTCTCTCTCTCTTTCTGAGACGGAGTCTCGCCCTGTCGCCCAGGCTGGAGTGCAATGGTGCAATCTCAGCTCACTGCAACCTCTGCCTCCTGGGTTCGAATGATTCTCTTGCCGCAGCCTCCCGAGTGGTTGGGATTACAGGGACCCACCACCAAGCCCAGCTATTTTTTTTAATAGAGATGGGGTTTCCCCATGTTGGCCGGGCTGGTCTCAAACTCCTGACCTTGTGATCTGTCTGCCTTGGACTCCCAAAGTGCTGGGATTACAGGCGTGAGCCACCATGCCCGGCCTTCCCCCACTTTTCTTGGTGTGGACTCACCACCACTGTGACTACCATATTATCTTTTTCTGTCATAACTTTTCATATACCACTCATTCATGTAGCAAATATTTATTGAGAGCCTACCATATTCCAAGTACTGTTCTAGGCACTAAGGATGCAGCTGCAATTATAACAAAGTCCCTAGTCTCATGGAATTGACATCCTAGTAACAATATTAATAATAGCAGACATTTATAATGCTCTTAATGTGCCAGGTATTGTTACGGATGCTTTATATATACTAACCCATTTAATCCTCAAAACAACCATGAATAAGGTGCTAATATTACCGCCATATCACAGATGAGAAAACTGAGATACAAAAAGTTTAAGTTACTAGTCCAAAGTCCAAGTCAGTTACAGGTAGTACGTAATGAAGCTGCAATTCAAACCCAACAAATCAGACTTCAGAATTTACAGCCTCCACTGCTATAACACTAACTCTCTGTTGGGGAAAGAAGAGGCCAGGATGAGGAAAAGGGGTCTAGGAGGCAGATAATAATTATTTGTGAACTAGGATAAGGGCTATAAAGAAAATAAAGGGAAAGGGGAGAGAGAGTAAGGGGAAAGAAAGCTTGCCATTTTATAGGGTCAGGGAAGGCCTTAGTAAGGTAATGGTTGAACAGTTCTCTGGGAAATGAGGAGCAAGTCACATGGCAATCTAGAGAAAGACTGTTCCTGCAAAGGGAACTGCAAGTGCAAAGTTTTGCAGGTGGGAATGTGCCTGGATTTTTGAATACTTGCTAGTTGAACAATGGCTGGTACAAAGAAAATAAAAGGAAAAGTGGCAGGAGATAAAGCAAGGAGCTTGGGACCAGATCAAGAAAGGCAGTGGTCAGGGCTCTAGCTTGTACTCTGTGGATACGGAAACCACTGAGGATTTTGAGCCAAGGGGTAACAAAATTTTACTTACATTTAATATAAAAGCATAACTCTAGCTGCTGTGTCAGTGACTCTGGGGTTAAGTGGAAGCAGAGAGGAATGCTATGACAATCATCCAAGGAAGAGATGATCATGGCTTGAAACATGGTCTGCTGAATTTGTTATAGGGTAAGAAAGTTTTGTGGTACAAATACCAAATAGCTAAATTCAGAATATGTACTCTCACATTAGTCAGTAAACATAACATAGATTCAAAGGATGAAACAGTCACTCATGCTTTCTTGTTTTTTTTCCAACTTTCTAGGCTTTGAAAAATGTCTTTTCTTATTTACCACTATGCCTCTTGGTTTCCAAGTCAAAGCTTTTCTATTCAAAGACAATGCAGCTGAAGCTTAGAGTTCTGCCCAGAAAAATTCATTTCTGGGATGTGGTGTTTCAAATATTCAGTTTCCCAAATATAAATTTCCCTATTTTCTCTGTATACCCTGGGTTCATTTTTGCTTTCCTTCAACTGATCTTGCTTTTATCTTGTGGCCTTAATACTCAGATCCTTGCACCAGCATATCTGAGTTCTTCATTGAACCCAGTGTCTCCAATAGGCTTCCCCAGTTTTTTATAATCCTGCCCTCCTGGTCACAAACATAGAGTTCCTAATTTCCCATTCAGGATCACAACCTCAATGTATATGCCAGGTATATAATTAGCACAATAATCTGCATTTTAAAGTTGGTTCCCCCTAGAGCCTCGGCAAGCTCAACAGCCCCAAACCTACCATTATCCTCATGGAAGGATGCGCTTTGCCAAGGGTATGCATGTAGGTGACGACCTAGCAGCACACAATACACATGTGCCTTTATCACCATACACCCCACAACCCTCCCTCTGCGGACGCCATCTCTGGCTTCTCACTAATTGGATGAATTCCCAAACTCTCAAGCACAGCTTAAAACCAGTCAGACCTTTAGCTTCTGTTGGCTGGCTCCACTGTTACTTTCCTGTATTCCACAAGCAAAACTCTCAGCTCCAGTCAGGCTTTCCTTCTCACTATTCTAATCAGGCTTTTCTCATCCCTGTGCCATGACCTTGCTCTCTTGCCTTCTGCCCTTATTCAAACCCTAACCAATCTCTGCAGCTTGATTCAAATTGCACATCCTCTCTGAAGTCTTCTTTATCCATTTCAGCTCACCCTCTTCCTCCTGCCCACTCACTTTTCATGTACTGTATGAGTCATACCTTTCACCATCAGTCACAATTTATCTTGTACCGTTACTTCAGAACCATTTTTTAAATCCTAAAAGTAGAGAGGAACATATAATTCCTTCACCAAGTTTTACTACCCAGAAATAAACAGTCTTAAAGACTGGAATGTGTCCTTTTCATTTTCTATACATTTGCAATCATATATACACATGTATACACATGTGCACACATACATAGAGTTGATATAAGCCCATATATTTTATTTACCTTAGATAAGCAGAAGGTAGTATGAGGCAGAAGAGAACACAGGCAGATCTGGTTATGAATTTTTTTTTTTTTTGAGATGGAGTCTTGCTCTGTTGCCCAGGCTGGAGTGCAGTGGCAGGATCTCGGCTCACTGTAACCTCTTCCTCCCAGGTTCAAGCACTCTTCCTGCCTCAGCCTCCTGAGTAGTTGGGATTACAGGTGCCACCACCACTCCTGGCTAATTTTTGTATTTTCAGTAGAGATGGAGTTTCACCATATAGGTCAGGCTGGTCTCGAACTTCTGACCTCAGGTGATCCGCCCACCTTGGCCTCCCAAAGTGCTGGGATTACAGGCATGAACCACCACGGCCGGCTGGCTGTAAATTGTAACACAGTGATCTTGGGCAAGTTACTTGATTTTTCTAAGCCTCAGGCTCATATATGAAATGAGGGCAGCAACTACCTTGCCAACTTGTTGAGAATATTGAATGAAATCAAGCACAGAAAGTGGTTTTTTTGCACAAAGCATGGCCTCACATACAAACATGCAAATTAATATTTTAATGAGATAATGTACAATTTTGGTACAATGGTGGCTTAATTAATAGTTGCTACCTTCCCTTAGGGCCAAGACTGTAATGTTTTCTGTTGCCCAAAGAACAAGATGAGTGGGCAAAAACAAGCACACAAATCAATAAAATGGCTGTTTTATCAGGTTTGCAGACACACGGAAAGATATATGTGTCTTCAGATATATTCTCCTCTCCAATTAAATCCTAACTAGAAAGCCAGGACTACTGAGGTCCAAAAGAAAGAGGGATTCAAATGAGCCAAGTTAATCTCCCCGGTTATGGCTATGAAGCTAATACAGAAACAGAGTGGAGTGAGCACAGCAAAGGTTTGAAGAAAATGGACTCTGGAGCCGCAGTGCCTGGATTTGAATCCTGTCTACAGCCCTGACTAGCTTTATGACCTTGGGCAAGTTACTGAAATTCATTTTCTGCTTGTAGGTTAATTTTAAAAAGAGGCGGGACAGGGAGGTGGGGTGTCGTCTACTTAATGACAGTGCCTATCTTACAGAGTTATGCGAACAGATCACTGGGAAGTGCTTAGGACAGTGCTGGGCTGGCACATAGTAAATGCTATTTATTCTTTTAGAAAAAAATCGACAGCAGCAAGACTAAGGCTGTGGCATCTTTTAAAGCTACCTCTGTTCATTCTTTACAATAAGTCCACAGCACAGCATAAGACATCGGAAAACACACACATTTCTTCATATGCGAATCTGTCGGACCCTAAGATGCACACGGGGAGCGTTCAGAGCGCCTCCAGTCCCAGGGCTGAAGGCCCAAGAGCCCGGTCCCAGAAACGGGGTGGAGGAAGGCGGGCGGCGCAGCGGCGCGGCCCCGGTGGACGCGGCCCGTCCAGGCCCCCTCACCTGCCCGGCCCGTCTCCGACCAAGAAGCCCCTGCCGCCGACTCCCCATACCCAGTCCGGGTCGCGGCGCGCAGGCCGGCCGTTCCGAAGCGCTCAGCCACAGCCCGACTCCGAGGCTCACCGAGGCATCTGCGGCGGAGACGCCACCTAGCGCGGCTCACCGCGCCTCCGGATCCCTGACGGCAGCAGCCGGAGAAGAGACGCGACAAAGGCCGGAAGTGCGTCACCGCGGCGCCTGTCCGCGGAGCGCGGGCTCCGGCTGCGCGCCTTTCAGGAAGGCCGGTGGCTTCCTCGGCGCCGTGGTCGTGAGGCCCCCGTCGGCTGGCGTAGTGAGCTGCTAGGTGACCGTCTTCCAGGCGGCTGTGTAATCGCGGCTAACATCAAGTTTGAACACGTGTCAATTCGCACTGCCTGACAACCCTGTGAGTTAGGTACCGTTATCTCCATTTAACCGCTGAGGAAACGGAGGCACATGTTTACCTTTATTAGTTGCCATTTCCTGCAAAGAACACCTTTTCTTTTCCGGGCTGTCACGTTTTATCACGATGAACTCATGGATTCTTTTCAAATCCAATGTTACAAACAATTACTGTCATTATTATGTTGATGCTCAAATTATTTAAAATTTGGTCCGTTGGAGCCCTTTGAAACAGGTTTCTTTCCCTCCCTCCTTCCTTCGTTCCTCTCTTCCTTCTCTTTTTTCTTTTTCTTTCTCTTTCTCTCTTTTTCTTTCCTTCCTTGCCTCCCTCCCTTCCTTCCTTCTTTTTCTTTCTTTGCCTCAAACAGGTTTCTGTGTCCTTTGATAAGTTCCCAACAGTTTTTTCGCACTTCACTTTCTCACGTAAGATATTTCAGCCTCATTTTATACGATTCCTACCCTAAACCTGGAATCGCCATTGCTTTATGAAGCCACCGTACTTACTAGTGAAAAACGGGATACAGAAACCAAGATCTGGGTTTTGGGCAATGAATAACCTCATCGGTACTAGGATATATTATTGCCTCTAGGCCCTGTCAGTGGGCACGACCTAGTGTATATATATGGAGGATTTTATAAGATGCTTTCTCTTCAAAAGCAACTGCACAGAATTCCTTTTCATTTTTCACTGCTGCACATTTTTTTTTTTTTGTCTTTTCCCCCACTGTGAAAACTCTGGCTCCCAATAGCATAAAGAAATTCACTCAATTTACTCTGTCTTATAAACAAATAGTTTCAAGTGGGCGCTGTGGTTCAAGCCTGTAATCCCAGCACTTTCGGAGGCTGAGGCGAGCGGTTCACCTGAGGTCAGGAGTTCAGGACCAACCTGACCAACATGGAAAAACCCCATCTCTACTAAAAAAAAGATACAGAATTAGCTGGGCGTGGTGGCACGTGCCTGTAATCCCAGCTACTTGGGAGGCTGAGTCAGGAGAATCGCTTGAACCCAGGAGGTGGAGGCTGCAGTGAGCTGAGATGGAGCTATTGCACTCCAGCCTGGGCAACAAGAGTGAAACTCCATCTCAAAAAAAAAAAGTTTCAAGATTATAATACCAGTATATCACTAGCAATAACGTATCTACTGCATAGAGTTCAAAATTTCTTTGCTTGTTTTGTTTTTTAATTATATCCTGTTAAGGGAGTATAGTCAAAGAACTGCATGAATACCTTACTTGAATTAATTCTTTTCTCTGTATGGTTATATTATAAATGATATACAGTTAGGATCATTGTTTTCTATTTATATTCCATTTCAAGCTTTGCTTTCATCCCTTTTTAATTCTTTTTTGAACATTCAAAACATTAATTTAATTCAAAATCCACATTATATAAAAGGGCATAGAGGAGTTCTGCTTCCATCCCTAGTGCCTTTACCCCATATAATCATATCCCATTTTCATTATTTATTTATTCTTTCCTTCTTTCCTTCCTCCCTTCCTTACTTTTTTCTTACAAAAGTATTTACCTTCTTTACCTCATAAGTTAGATTATATACATTCTTTCATGCCTTGCTTTATCACCTAACAGAAGAGCCTAGAAATGTCCTAAATCTATTTCTAGAAGTAGTCCTCTTTTTTTTCACACCTGCATAATAATTCATTGTGTAGATGTATCATAATTTTTTAAACCAGTCTCTTAGGGTTGGGCATTTGGGTTGCTTCCAGTGTTTTGCTTTAACAAATAATGCTGCAATGAACAATAAGAGAGAGACCTTTGTAGGGTGTTATTTTGTACTCTCAACAGTAAAGTGTGAGAGTGCCTTTCACACAGCTTGATGAGCTGTATGTTTTCAGCCTTTTACATACTGCCAATATGACAGGTCCTTGGTTATTTCTTAAGGTATCACAAACTCAATGCTGAAATCCCTGCTGGAAATGGATTCACAGTGCTGAATTTCAGCAAGGATTATGGAACAGTGGGAACTTTCATATATTTTTCATGAGAGTGTACACTAGTGAAACCATTTCGGGAAAACTCTGGCATATCTACTAAAGTTGAATGTATGAATATTCTATGACCCAGCCACCAGAAGTGCATATGTGCATGCATCTAGCGACATGTCTTAGAAGCACTTTTGGGTGATTGCTTTAAACTGGAAACAACCCTAATGTCCACTAACAGTAGGATGTATTTTTAAAAAAAAAGTTTATTCAGACAACCGAATACTATGTAACAGTGAAAATGAATAAACTACAGCCTCAGACTATGCTAATAAACTTCACAAACATAACAGTAAAAGACAGAATAGTGAGTAAAAGAAGACAAAACACACATACTTCATTATTTCATTTATATAAGGTTCAGAACAGGAAAAACTAATATCTGATGTTAGAAGTCACAACAGGGAGGAAGAAAGGAATAGAGCTTAGCAGGGAGCATAGCTGGGGCCTTCTGGGGTATTGGTAACAGTTGTGTTTCTTGCCTTTGGTAGTGGTTATATGCGTGGTTTTGCTTTGCAATATTTCATTTCACTGTACATATATTGCTATGTATTTTTAAATATATGCATATTTCATTTTTTTTAAATATGCAAACCACTCATTTTAGAGTTGAAAGGACCAGACCTCAGATAAATAAAGTGTATTGCTGAGGTCAGCAGACCCAGGACTCACATCCAGGTTTCCTGATTTGCTAGCTCCCTTGGCTTTGAGAGGTTAGTTAACCAGGTACCCTTACATGTGGATCTTTTTGCCCAGGCTGGAGCACAATGGCGTGATCTCAGCTCACTGCAAATCCACCTCCCAGGTTCAAGCGATTCTCCTGCCGCAGCCTCCCGAGTAGCTGGGATTACAGGTGCCCACGACCATGCCTGGCTAATTTTTGTATTTTTAGTACAGGCAGGGTTTCACCATATTGACCAGGCTGGTCTCGGACTCCTGACCTCTGGTGTTCCACCCGCCTTGGCCTCCCAAAGTGTTGGGATTACAGGCATGAGCCACTGTGCCAGGCACATGTAGATCTTAAAGTTGCCATTTCTTTGGTTAACAGTGTCCATTAGACAAAAATGTAGTTATTAGCAATGCTTAAACATGTATGACAATCTTTTTACTCAGCTATTTCACCGTTTGTGAACTGTATCCCAAATGGAGATAGAAGTGGCCCTGTCTATTAACAATGTTTTGGTCAACAGTGGGCTGCATATAAGACAGGAGCCTCATAAGATTGTAACAGAGTTGCCCTATACAGGTATACTATTTTAAAATCTTTCATACCATATTTTTACTATACCTTTGCTATTTTTAGATATGTTTAGATATATAGATAATTACCATTGTTAAACTGCCTACAGTATTCTGTACAGTAATAGGCTGTACAGGTTTGTAGCCTAGGAAAACAAGCCATACTATATAGCCTAGGTGAGTAGTAGATTTTATCTAGGTTTGTGTAAGTACGTTCTATGATGTTCAAACAATGATGAAATTGCTTAATGATGCATTTCTCAGAATGTATCCCTGTTGTTAAGTAACACATGACTGTGTGTATGTACATACATACAGACACACACACACACACATATGTATATATGAAGCCTAAAGTGACCTAAAACTATTATATAGACCATAAGGTAATAAGTATAATCATGCAAAAATATGGATTAATTTTTAAAATAAGAGTGATTAATAAAAATGTACCAAGTCATACAATTCTAAGTACACTGACAAAAAATAATATATATCAATCATGCTAAATAGATGACTTGAAGAAATAAAAATAATTCTTAAATTAGGGAAGTAGGGATAAGTTTTTTTCTAGTAGTAGTGGGTGGATCACGTGAGGTCAGGCATTTGAGACCAGCCTGGCCAACATGGTGAAACCCCATCTCTATTAAAAATTCAAAAACTTAGCTGGGTGTGGTGGTGCACATATGTAGTCCCAGCTACTTGAGGGGCTGAGGCACTCGAATCACTTGAAACTGGGAGGCAGAGGTTGCAGTGAGCCCACATCGCCCCATTGCACTCCAGCCTGGGTAACAGTGAGACCCTGTCTCAAAAAATAAAGATATAACATAGAAATATCTTCTGATATCACTTCAAAATAGAGTTAAACTGCATTTTTAAATAAAGCTTTTTAATGCTATGATTTTAAAAAGCATGATTTGTTAAGGACTTCTAACTGAGGGATTTATCTGCTCTTGTTCCTCACTTCCTCTTTTCCCTCTCGCTTTATCCCCACCCCTACCCCCACCTTCCTACCATTCACTAAAACACCATTGAATCTCTTAGTTCTGATTCTGTTCCTTGTGCTCCTTCTCTTATTCATGTTTATTTACTGATCTTCATCACACATTTATTGAGGGTTGGTTCCTGCACTTCAGAACTTGAAATGTTATACTTTTATTTGGGACTAGGACAGAGACTGTTTGCCTACTAAGTAAGTATTCTCTCCTTTTTAATCAAATAACCATCACAATTTTTATCTTGTACACTGACTGGCACCTGACATGAAGATCACATTTCTCAGTTACCTTTGTAGCAAAGTGTGGTCATGCGACTAAATGGCGGCTAACGAGATGTAAGAATTTGTGCATTCTGAGAATTCTCCTTGAAAAGTGCTGACTTAGCCTGAGGAGTCCGTATTTTTGCCCTTCCTGCTGACTAGAATGCAGAATTGATGGCCAGCGCTTCAGCAGCCATGGAAAGAGAAGCCGTATATGGAGGGCGGTGACAAGGTGAAAGGGACCTAGATCCCTGATGATGCTATAGAGCAAAAGCAACCACCTTAAACTATCTACCTTTGGACCTTGTTTACATAAGCTGTTAGTAATAGCTACTCATAAAGTCTGATATAGGGTGTTTGTGCTTTGACTCCCTACTAGGGTTTTCTTGCCCTTTTTAAAAAATGTGACCCCATCACCTCTCATTGAACCCCCTGTCTCTGCTTCCCCTCTACAATAACAAATATCTGGAAAATACCTTTAGCCGGGGGACAGGGTGAGGACTTATAAAGAAAAGATGCTTCTGTAGTAGAAAAAATGCAGGTGATCAGAAAAAAGGAACAACGGATGAAAGAAAAAAGAGGTGAATATAAGGAGGAAAAAGTACAAAAAAAGAGTAAGAGAGGAGGCACAAGTTGCATTGCCTCAGGTGGTTAAACAGACCTTTGGCAAATTATAATGTCCGGAATACTGTATCATCATCCCAGCGTCTTAAGTGTCCATAGCTTGATTTACCCTTCAAGCGTGTCACATTTGGAGGTTTAAGCCCTCTCTCAGAAACGTAGAGGAAGTTCAAGGTCTGTTCACTTGTCGGTATCTGGGTAATCATATGAAAATGATAGCTCCATTATTAACTGATAGTAGGATTAGACTCAACAAAAATGATAGCTAATATCCTCAGAGTCACTCAGTCCCTAAAATAAATTAACATCCACATGGGAGCCATGCTAAAGAAGAATATTTCTCTAGTTCATCCATCCTAGGGTATACTGTCCTCTTGTCACTTGTGGCCTTCCTGCTTTGAGCCTTGCTACCTGTCTTCTAATCCAGTGAAGTTTCTAGTTACCTTTTTATTTGCATCACATTCCACTTTGTTTTGATATCTCGGAATTCCTCTCGAGGTTCAGCCCGTCTTATTTTTTCTGCACTCGCTAAAATAAAGATGCCTGAACAAGGAGCACTTCCTCTTGGGTCTATCCTACCTGGATGTGTAGTGTACAGTGGCATCAGCAATTTACAGAACACAATCTGGAAAGGACCTTCCTCTGACTGTCACTGCAGCCTGGTGTATGTCTGGGTCAGCAGCAGAGGCTCCCTCCTTGCATAAGGAGACCAATGCCTCCTTGGGTACTAGCATTTTCCAACATCTCCAGAAAGGGATTGCTCTTCTCTTTCTCAAGAAGCAATATCTTATTTTCAGAAGGCAAACCCAGTTGTCATCAAGTTAACGGAAAGCACACAGGCTAAGAGTCCAACAGGGTCACTGACATTTCACCCAAGCCCATTTTAGTGACACATTTAGTGACACTGCTACACAACCTCTAGGAGGTTCAGCATCCAGGAAGCTTGTTTATTCTAACTGGGGTTATGGTAAGACATATGTAAAATCTAGTTAGTATAAGGCCAGCATGGTGGTTCACACCTGTAATCCCAGCACTTTGGGAGGCCGAGGTGGGCAAATCACGAGGTAAACAGGCAATCTACAGAATAGGAGAGAAATTTGCATTATACCTCTGACAAAGGATTAATATCCAGAATCTGCAGGGAACTCAAACAAGTCAACAAGAAAAAAAAAAAAAAAATCAAAAAAAGACCCCGTTAAAAAGTGGGCAAAGGACATGAA
This sequence comes from Cheracebus regulus, assembly GCA_963574635.1. NCBI lineage: Eukaryota > Metazoa > Chordata > Mammalia > Primates > Pitheciidae > Cheracebus > Cheracebus regulus. Next base: position 54,605 of record CAUYQU010084798.1, on the reverse strand, counting down.
CCGACATTTCTCCAAAGAAGACATCCAAGCAGCCAACAAATGTGAAACACTACACAGCCACAAAAAAAGAACAAAATCATGCCCTGTGCAACAACACAGATGAAGCTGGAGGTCATTATCCTGAGCGGAATGAAAAACAGGAAATCAGACACCACATGCTCTCATTTGTAAGTGAGAGCTAAACAATGGGGACATATGCACGTAAAGATGGAAACAATAGACAAACTGGGAGGCGGGGGGTTGGGACAGGAGTGACGGCTGACAAATTACTCCTTTGGTACAATGGTCACTTTGCGTAATGAGTACACTAGAAGACAAACACCATTTTGCAATATATTCATGTAATAAAACTGCACATGTACCTTCTGAATCCAAAGTAAAATAAAATGTTTAAAAAATAAAATAAACCTAAGAAGACCTAAAAAAAAAAAAATCTGGTTGGGGAAACAACAAAGAGGGCATTCTGGGTGTAAAGGGGGAGAAATGGAAGAAAAAGGCATGGAAGCTTCAGTGTACACAGGGTGGCTGGGGAAAGTGAGGTCAATATAATAGGAGTACACAGCTCATGTAGGATAACATAGAAAAAATATCTGAAATGCTGGGACCAATTTGTGAAGGAGACTATTGAATGTCAGGCTGAGGAATAAAATATAGAGGCACGCAGGTTTTCATAAAAATCACTTAATTGTAGAACATGGAAGGGGTCTTAGAGAGATTGTACATCTAATCCCATAATTTACAGATGAGGAATCTAAGGCCCAAGAAAGTGTAGGCAACTTGCCCAAGGCCACACAGTAGCTTAGTGTATAACAGAACCTGGTACTCTTTCCTCCCCTTCACTCATATCATCTCCCTGTCAAGCAGCATCTCAGATAAATTATTAAGGTGTTAATCACAACACATTTTTTTTTTTTGAGATGGAGTCTTGCTCTATCGCCAAGCTGGACTGTAACCTCCACCTCCCAGGAAAAAAATTGAATAGCTGCAAACCTCTTGGTGAAAAACATGATATAGTACCATCAAAACTCAAGGGGAAAAAAACTGAATAGCTACAAATCTCTATACCAAACTACAAATGTCTGGAAAATACAGGTAATAAAGATGCATGTTAAACCATACCTTGGGGTACAATCCACAAAATTCAAATCACAGGGAACTCTACCACACAATATTAATTTAAAAGGAGAATCTATAGAACAAATGAGAGCAAAAAACATATTTTTAAAAGTTAAACTAAATTTTGGATAATGAAAATATAAAATAGAACAAAGAAACGATGACCATAAAAGTCAGAATGTGGTTGATTTTCATTTTAAAAAAGGAAGAATTTATTATTGAGCTGGGGCAATTGATGGGCTTCTAGGTCAGCTGACAAACTTTTCTCTCTGGCTGATGGCTAAAGGGTGTTTACCTTTGATTAAAGTTCACCATTTTAAGATCTTTTTTCTTTTACGTTACCTGTGTTTTATTTTATGACACAAAGGCTAATGCAGAATAAAATAAGTTATGGGGCATGGCTCCTGTTCTGCACAAGGCCTCCTCCCCATCCTTTTCTCTGGACACTGAGCCCCCAGAGCAACCGGCAGCCCCAGGACGCCTGGCAGGGCTGCCTCACTTCTGAGTGTGCATCCAGCTGCACATCACTGGAGACAATGTGCACAAGGCCTATTCCTTGAGGCCTGGATGGTTGTGCATGTGTGAGAACCTCACTAGTGCATTTAGCTTTTGTTAAATGACATTTACCCAGTAGTGAAATTGCTATTGGGGTCTGTTTCTCTTTACTGTATTGGATGTTGTAACTATTTGACATATTTGTGGCTACTCAAAATATTTGGGGCACGCTTTCTATAGCTGTGACTTTTCCCCACTGTAACTCCTACATCTTTAAAGTAGGTGCTAGAAAACCTCATTTTTTAACTTCCCCTGAAGATGGTGAGCAGGCATGTAACACAGGTTTTGCTAAGAAGACGTATTCATGAAAGACGTCCTTGTAGAAGAGAGCACTGTGAGGAAGGGGATGTTGTGCAGAATTCTGTAAATGAGTGCAGGAGTGTGGGCATGTTACGAACTTTTAGAAGAAAAAGTGACCGAGATCGATGCCGTAGTGCCCTGTGTTTCGTGCTCATATTGAAAATGGTGACGATTATCCACTGTCGTGGGATTGCTTGCATGATCAGTCTGGGAGTGAAATTAGGGCATTGTTCCTGACTGCATAATTCTAGTGTTTCTCTGGCCTTCAGGAGACTCTAAATCAACTGATATTCTTTAATAAATTCTTGTACTATTTCATCCATAGAGTGGATTCTGATGTTTGCAACTAAGAATTGTAATGGACACACTTAGTTATTCTCCATCCTTCTCATCTCATGGTATGTAAGTAACTGATAACTGTACAACAAACTGGGATGGATGTATAAAGCTGCTTGTGGCTGGAAGCAGCCAGAACGATCGCTATTCACTTCCCTTGGTCTTGCGCGGCCACTCTAAGGAGATCAGTATCTCAGCAACACATCTGTCACACATTCATAGCCCAACTATGTGCCATGATGTGCTAGTTGGAAATCTGTGCGCTAGGTATTGGTAAATTACTATCAACTTATACTTATCCTAGTAATGTGTGAGAGTTCTTGCTAGTCAACATTCTCTTCGACTTTTTTTTTTTTTTTTTGAGACAGAATCTGGCTCTGTTACTCAGGCTGGAGTGCAGTGGCCTCTTCAACTTTTGATATCACTGGACTTTAAAACTTATTCCAGTCTTATTGGTATAATTTTATATACAATTTTTAAAATTTGCATTTTCTATTACTAGTGAGAATCTTCTAATTTGTATTTCCTCATTTGTTAATTACTGGTTTCATATCATTGTACACTTTCCTCTTAGACTGTAGGTCTTTTTATTATTGCCTTATAAAAAGCTTTTTATATATCCTTGATATTTAGGATTCTTCACTTGCCTGGGTTGCTTTGAAGGCTGCAGGAGTATCTGTAGTAATTATACATTCATAATTTTGTATTCTATTTTTCAAGAGGGTCCCCCAGATTATGTAGGATTCAGATTGTATGAAACCTGGATCCATCTCTGACATCCCAGTTTGAGGCCCATCTCTCAGTTTTGCTTATGATGTCTTCTGAGGCACAAAAGATTTTATGATTAATTTAAATTTATTTTTATTTTTATATGGATTGTACTATTTGGATATTGTTTAAGAAAATTTTTTTAACCCTGGAAGATTAAAATATTATACTTTCTTTCAAATGATTTAAAATTGTGTTTTTATGTACTAATATTTTACATTTAGGATAGATTTTTGGAGGGGAATGATATGAGACAGTGCTTCAGTTTTATTTGCATTTTTCTGCATGAATACTCAATTTTCTCACACTTGTTATTGAATAATTCATTTTTCTGCACTAATCCTCAGGCCTATTTATTTATAAATAAAAGTATTTTTTCCTTTGGTTCTTTGTTCTATTCTGTTTGTCTGGTTGTCCATCTATGACTACAGTTGAACGGTATATCAAGAGGCAACTAAGTGAACCATCTGAGCTTCATGTGTGTTCAACTCTGACCTCACTATGTAAAAACAGCTCTAGCTTCTCTTCTCTTCTGATCCCTGGACACAAGGATTTCAAATGCCTTTTTAAAATTGTACTTAAAGTTCTAGGGTACATGTGCAGATCTTGCAGGACTGTTGCATAGGTACACACATGCCATGGTGGTTTGTCTTCTCCATCCCCCTGTCAGCCACATCAGGCATTTCTCCCATTGTTATCCCTCCCCAACCTCCCTGCCACCGCTGTCCCTCCCCTAGCCCCCCAGCCCCCAATATACTCCAGTGTGCTAATGGGCTTCTTGCTATATTCCCTGGCAAGACTGCATTGCCTTTGAGACTAGGAGTCTAACTTTGCCAAGCTCAGAATTGTGGGGATGGGAAAGACAAGTCCCCTAGTGCTTCACTGGAAGGGATGATTAATGGGGCCATCCTGCTTCCACGTCTTGATTCCTGGTCTCACATTTTCTTCCTACTGGAGACACAGCACCATTTAGGAGCTCTAATTCAGTGGTACATACATTGCATCCTGGAGAATGCCGTATTCCCTCTGAGCTGGTGCTGCAGCTGTGCCTTCAGCAAGCCAGTTCAACTCTCTGTCAGACCAGGCGCTCCTACATGACGTGGTCTGGAATAGGACCAGTGAGTCTCATCATTAGGGACTTGCTGGAAGTGGGTCCTAGCCAGTTTGTATGGTCACACACTAGCTTTTTTGAGATTCCATGCATGTGAACCCAAATATCCCTAGAAAGTGGTCTTGACTGAGGCTATGTGAACAGGAATGTTAAACCCATACCAGGGATAGGTGTCTATTCCTGTGAGAACAAACATTGGCCTGCCTATGGTAGAATGGGTCTATTATTATCAATCTGCCAGGTGGCTGACTGGTCTCCTTGAGGAATCGAGCTATTGAAAGTCTTAGCATTGGTAACTGTTGCTGGCACTTTGGACATTTACAGGCAGCACCTGTTATTTCTGCTTTAGTAAATGGGAGTTTATTCTGTTCCCCCCTTGTGTAGTCTCTCTCTCTGCCACCTCAGCCACTTTATTCACATGTCCATTGTGCCTAAAATAGGGTAGTTGGTGATAAAAACTGATGACTGTCAACTGGCCACGACTTTTCTCATAACAGATGCTTTCTGGTTAGTGCCGTGGTGTTTTAGCTCCCTTCACTTTGGGGCTAAGCAACCTCATCACTTCAAGAAAGCCAGTTTTTACATTTGACAAAATTAATTCATAGTAATGATAAAAATCCCAGAGAACAACAAAACTCTTGTGACTATAGCCAGGTGTCAGACTAAAAAGTTAAAAGTCCGTTGTAGCTTGCTTGCTTGCTTTCTCTTTCTTTCTTTCTTTTCTTTCTCTCTTTCTTTCTTTCTCTTTGTCTCTCTCTTTCCCTCTCTCTTTCTTCTCTCTCTCCCTCTCTCTTTCTTTCCTTCTCTCTTTTTCTCTTTCCCTCTCTCTCTCTTTCTTTCTTTCTTTCTTTCTTTTGCTTATTTGAAGTGATCACCCTCAGCTTCTTGATTGCTCATTGTTTTCTTCTCATTATATGCATTAAGCAGCAGTCTCATGGCCCGGCTGTGTGCTCCCATAGGGATATCTACAGTGTTGTGCTGGTCAGGCCCCTGTCTGCCCCTCCATCCTTGTTGGTTGTTATGATAATTGCAGCCGCTTGGTTTCTGGTGCTTAAGCTCTGCTATCTTACTTCACATTTCCATTGCCAGCCAATGAGGAGCTCTAGAACAAAGGTTTCTCCCTAGAGAAGTCCCAGGTATGGGAGAAATTGGCAGGCCCTAGTAGCTCTACCATCTTCAGTCTTTGGTTTGGAGCTCCCTGGCATGAGGTTGACCTCATACAGAATGCTGTAGCAGATCTCCAAGGTTGTTTCAGTTAGAGACTGTTAGGTCTACTAACCCAGACTACCCCTAGCACTTGGAGCGTACCTTGCACATAGAAGGCAGTCAATAAATCTGTGTTGGCTTAATGGTCAAAATAATGAGAGATGCAAACACACGCAAATGAAACTAATCAACTAAGTTTGGCCTATTAGCTTTGGATGTTTGAAAATTTTTCTTAATATGCTCTATTCCTTCAGCACTTTTGTTTCAGCCCCAGAGATGCACCTGCCTCTGGCAAATACAGCTTCTAACTGGCCATCACTATAAAGTGTTCCTAGTTCATTGTGTAAGAAGGTTAACAGGGTTTTAAAAATTATTTTCCTCCTGTTATCTGCAAAAGGCAAGGAGGACCCTGCAAATTTACTAATTTCCACTCTTTTATGGTGGAGGTGGTATATTAATTTATATGAACTCTTCCGAAATCAGCTGTAGAGCTGGACATTATATAAGTTTTGAGTCTGTGCATAACACAGAGAATCTTAATAAATATTTGTTGGGAAAAAAAGGATCTGCTGCCAGAATTCAATTCAAAACTTTATAAGACGGTTCTCATTTTCTTCTTTGAGGCTGGGAATCTTGCCTTCACATAACCTACAATTTATTGCATTAGAACTTGCGGTATACGGAATACAGTGGAGAATCTAGGTACAGTAGGGGTTAATGAAGAACTGGCTTTCTAGTGAAAAGAAAAACCGCAAGGCCCCACTGGGATTCGAACCCAGGATCTCCTGTTTACAAGACAGGCGCTTTAACCAACTAAGCCATAGAGCCCACAGGTGTAGGAAAACTGGCTGCTGGATCTATTCCTACTTTTAAATAAAATGTTCTTGGCATAGCATCTTTACGTTCTAGAACAGTTTGCCGTGAGAAAAGACGCAAACTCCAAAAATACGTTTGGCTTACTAAGATGCGCTGCGGAACTAAGCCAAGCGGAGAAAGTTTCGGGCAGTTTAAATGTTAGTACCATTAATCCTTCAATTAGTCCAAGGATAACCACAAGCAAAAGTCAAGGCTACTCACTTTTTCCAAATGTGATCAAGTCTCCTAAAAGCAGCATTCTCAGGTACTGCTCCTTATCGTTTTAATGATTCGTGGTTCGCGTGTCCTGGGGGCGCGGGTGTCTACAAAGGAGCTCCACAGGAGCCTTGCAGGTAACCGAGTTAGGCCACGTGCTGTTCTGACAGTCGTTTGCACTCAGGGGGCAGCGATTTGGAGGCAGAGGACCGAGCGCCAACCCCTTCCCGCTGTGAACCCCGCTCTGGAGACGTCCTCTGGGCTTGTTTTTCGTTAGACTCGGTCTCCGCACGCTCCCAGAGCCAGGCAGCTTCTGTGGTATCACACCTTACTGCGCTGCGCTGCGCCTGTCACCACGGAATGGGTCTGAGTGTGTCTCTGGGTTTGGAAAGGTTAGGGAATACACGTTCGGCTGAATAGTAAACTGCCCAACGCACTCTGCAATCTCCATCTTGTTTCCAAAATGGATTCTTTGAGCGATTAATTCTGAAGTTTCTACCAAGATTTATAATTACGGAGCTGAGGATGAAAATCAGAAATCACCTTCATTTCTTTGCCACAAAAGCAATAAGGAAAATTATCTTCGGTTTAGATTGGGATTCCTTTGGATGTCTAGATAACTTTTAGGAAGAACTGATATCTTTACAACGTTGAAACGTTTAATCCATACGCGTGACGTAACACATTTATTCTTTTATTAAATTTATTCCAATAAATTTGATGTTTATGTAATTATAAATTATACTTAAAATTTTTATTTCTACCTTTTTTTTTTTTTCTTTTTGAGACGGATCCTCGTTCTGTCGCCAGGCTGGAGTGCAGTGACGCGATCTCAGCTCACTGCAACCTCCACCTCCCGGGTTCAAATGATTCTCGTGCCTCAGTCTCCCGAGTGGCTGAGATTACAGGCGCACGCCACCACGCCTAGCTAATTTTTGTGTGTGTTTTTTGGTAGAGACGGAATTTCACCATGTTGGGCAGGCCAATCTCAAACTCCTGACCTCAAGGAGTCCGCCATCCTTGGTCTCCCACAATGCTAGGATTACAGGCGAGAGTCACCGCGCCTGGCCCTTGTTTTCAACTGGTGTTTAAAAGCTCATTTCTGTATTTACCCTGTATAAAGAGACCTTATTAAATTTAATTATTCTAGGAATAGTTTGTAGATTATTTCGAATCTTCCATAGACACAATTTTAATAAAAGATTAAATTTATGAAACAGATTTTTAAAATGAAGTTACCTTCATTTCTGTCTGTTGCCTGAGATAAGGTTGACAGCAGACACAACAGAATCTGTTTTCACCAGTCAGTGCAACTCATTCAATAATAAAGGCTTAAATTAGTTACAACTTTGTATTACTTTCAGAAAATTAAAAATAACAAATATTTATGTTTATAAAAACATTAACAGGATTGGTAATATGTTTGAGGCTGACTCGCTGCTTCATAAATAGAACAGAACACAACAGACACACTGGATTCCCACACTTGAACCTTCTGTCATATACTCCTTGGGTAAATGGCATGCCCAGGTATTATCGGAGAGTGAACAAACCATTGTTAGGCCAATCAAATAGTATTTTTTTTCCCCAATTGTGAAACCCAGAAGTGGAGGGAAAAATGGTAGACTTTAATCGCTGGCAATTTAAATCAGTAGAAATAGGCGGATTATTCACAACATGTGTTGGGCTAATTGGATAGCCACCTAGGAAAATAAAAGCTTAAAGTTGTGAGACTAAAATAAATTCCCAACAGATGCAAACTGTAAAAGTAAAGAATAAAAAACCCCACAATTACAATGACTAGGAATGTGCTGTGCTACCTCCAGAGGCTCCAGGAGAGAAATATGTCCTTGCCTCTTCCCAGCCTCTGGTGGCTGCCTGCCTGACAAAAATTTTATATAACTTTGGTACAAAAAACTAATTTTTTTAACACAAAATTCAGAGACAATGAGAGTTTAACATAATTTACTACATTAAACAACATTTTAAAACTTCCCCCGGGATGTACCCTCATCCCCTTAAAAAAGCCATAAGCAAAGTGACAAAACATCAGATAAAACTGGGGAAAATATTCATAACTTATGTTTCAAAGAGTGAATTTTCTTCATTTCTATCTGTTGCCTGAGATGAGGGTGACAGCAGACACAACAAAATCTGTTGTTACCAGTTGGTGCAACTAATATAATAATAGAAGCAAAGTAGAAGTGAGAAGGAAGATAAATTTTAAAAATGAACTATAGAAATACAGTGAAATCATGTCTTTAACCTATCAGATTGGCAAACAGCAGCAAAACAAAAACAATTGTTTATGGTAGTGTTGCCGAATAGCACTTAAAGATGTTGAATTCGTTTTCCGTAGCTTCTGTAACAAATTACAGTACCACAAGCTTGGTGAGCGAAAACAGGTGACTTCTTTTCTCACAGTTCTGGAGGCCAAAAGTTCAAAATCAGTATTACTGGTCTGAAATCAACGTGTTGGCAGCACCGTGCTCCCCGGAGAGGCTCTAGGGGAGAAATGTGCCCTTGCCTCTTCTCAGCCTCTGGCGGCTGCCTGCATTCTTTGGCTTGTGGTGGCATGAGTCCTCTTTCCCTGTGGTCACACTGCCTTCTCCTCTTCTGTCACCGTATAATCTCCTTGTGCCTCTTTCTTTTAAAGGCATTTGTGATGGTGTTTGAGCTCCACTTGGATAATCCAGGATAATTTCCTCATCTTTAACTTCTTCTCCAAAGACCCCCCCGCCTTTTAGGTGTCTATGCAAAATAGGATAATATACAGAGATTCCAGGAATTGGAACGTGGATATCTTCTGGAGCATTTTTCATTCAGTCACAGGCATTGACATCCTTATTCCTCAGTCTACAGTCTATGTGATTTAGATGCTGTGATTACGTGATCAATTGGTCACAACTCCAATTTTCTGTAAAAGGTGGATTATAGGAACTTCCTTGTATATTATTAAGATTATTATATGACTCATGTATGTATTACATATGTAATATATGTAATATGCCGTATCACACATGTAATATGTAATATATGCAACCTGACATATTACATATGTAATATATGCAGTACGTTGTAATATTATATGACTCAATATATGTAAAGAATTTATGACAATATCTGGAGCTTAGCTGGAGCTGAATGACTGATAATTGTCATTATTACAATGTTCTGCGCTGGTCAGGGTGTTGAGGAAACAGGTTCTTCCTGGGCCCTATAAGAGAATAAATTAGTAAGATTTAGGGAAGGCCAGCAAGTCATCACCACACACATACGGTTTGATTTAGCAATTGCATTTTTAGAAAGTTTTCTAATCCCACACACTTATGAAATGTGGATAGACAAGTTAATTTATTACAATATTATTTATAATATTGTTATAATTGGCTGTTGAAATAAATTAAGATTATTCATAAAGCTGAATGCTATGCAGATAAAACAAGAGGGAAGAGGCTTTTTCTTTGTTGACATGGAAATTTCTGCAACATGCATGAAGTGAAAAAGGAACGGTGTAATAGAACGGGTTTGGAAAGCATATTTATAGTGAGTAAAGCAATAGCGTTCTATTGGCTTGTATGTGCAAAAACTATGCCTTGAATGGAACTCCAGATTTTAATATGGTTTGTTGCCTGAGGGTCCAGAATTGGGTGTCCAGCAGGATGAAGTGGGGGTTCAAATACACTGTCATTATGTATGTACTCTTAAATCTTTGTAGTTTTGAATCATGTGAGTTGCGCTTTTTGTATGAACATTTTTAAAACATAAGAAGGAACGCACTCACTTGGACATGAGGTCTTAGATATAACTGATGGCAGTCTGATTTTAGGACTACTGTTTGGTTTTCAAGCTACTATTGACAGGATTAAACACCTACCTTGCGCTCGCAGTGGAAAATCTTTTTCTTGCAAATCTCAATAACCTTTAGATATCCCTAGTCATTTTGCAATAAATCTGGCAGCGGTGGGATTCGAACCCACGCCCCCGAAGAGACTGGAGCCTTAATCCAGCGCCTTAGACCGCTCGGCCACGCTACCACGCTGGTGTGCTGTTGGATCTCATCGTAATAATTTAAGAGACCACCAGATTATTCTGCGTGTTCTTATTCTGTTCTTGGAGCGTTTCTGCACACATGATTCGGTAGCGGTCTCAACCACCGATGAAATGTGCAGACAGGTTCCTCGTCCCGGTCCCTTGTCCTGCAGCGGAGGGATCTCGTTTGCCTCCGTGCTGTTTGACCCCTGCGGGTGGAGGGACGGGAAGCCAGTGCCGAACATCCAACAAACCCGAAGAGAATCGGTTCTGGAGAACCTGTTAGAAACCAGCACTCGCCGGCCGCCGCCGCGCGGGGACGCGGAGGACCCTGAGGTCGAGGCCCGGCTCTGCCAGCTGCGTGTGGGGGCCTGGAGCACCGTGTTACCTTCACGTCTGCGGTCGCGTCCTGGTTTGTGTCTGTGCGTGATTTCTTCTTCCTGTGAAAGGCGTGGAAAGAACTATGCAAATAAACCTGCTTTTTTTTTTCCTTTTCTTCTCGGAATGTGTTCATGAACTTTAGTTCGGAGCGAGAGCCATGTGTACTGAGTGCGTCACACTCCCTCCAGGCCCTAAGAGGATGTGTCTCCTGCCCGCCCCAACCCCGCGAACGCCGTCCGGGCTGGCACCGCGCCCTCTTCTCCCCATCGCAGCGCCCACGCCACTCGCTGCTTCGTCCCGCGCGTCCCTTTAGATGTGCCGCTTTTTAAACGCGCCCCAGCTGGACGATTTCAAATGCCAGCAGCTCCACTCAGTCGCCACAGGCTCATTGGCCGGTCACTTAGGCTCTGGATCTCACTGTCCTCATATGTAAAAGCGAGACAAGAAAACTTGCCTTTAAAAAGCGTAGCAGAATATTTTGATACAATGGACTTTGGGGACTCGGGGGCGCGGCGGTGACGGATAAAAGACTAGGCATTGGGTACGGTGCGGACTGCTCTGGTGACGGGTGCACCAAAGTCTCAGAAATCACCACTCAATAACCTATTCATTTAATCCAACACCTCCTGTTCCCCCAAAAACCTGTTGAAATAAAAGAGTTAAAAATTATAGCGGAACTTTTATTTTTAGCAAACGCATGTAAATTGCTATCAGTATTAGTATCATTTATTCACATACACTGAACAACTTTTTGTATCAAGTGCTCAGCCTCTGAATGATACAGTGAGATATCTCATTTTACAGGTAATGAAGTTTTTTAAAGTAACATATTTACAAGAGAGTTGAGTGAATTATTTTTCCTAAATTAATAGATGGCACATGAACAGAAGGTTTACACCTGAACCCTACAATTCCAAACGTCAGATAATTTGCACTTGGTCACATTGTCTTACCTTGTTTTTGGCTTCTCCCGTCTCCATGATTTCACCTCATCTCTTCGCCCTTGTCTGAACTCTTTTTACAATATTCTGGAGCTCTAGACCTGTGAAGATCCTTCAGGTGACATGGTTAGGGACCCTGATTTTAAGAAAACCTTTGGCAGGCAAGGCCGTGTAGCTTCTGACCCAGGTAAGCCTGCAGCTGTGGTCTCAGTAGAGCTTACCTGCTTTCTGTATCTGGGATTGCTTCCGGCTGGGAATGTTGAGGCTGTGGCCCCAGCTCAGTCCCCTTGCGTGTACATCACCTTCCAGTCACATCTGTACACATGCGGTGGTGGGAGGTGTTGTGCGACCTAACCAGGTCTAACATCTTCCAGCAGAAAGTGCTGTTTAAGGCACAGTGGGGAATCCATTGTGCTGTACCTTTATGTAATCAAGGGCAAAGTTGCGAGATGATTTTTATTTATCCGTCACATGGCATACTTGGAAGGACAAGAAGCAACAGGACAGAGATGGAGGTAAACCCATGCCATTCTTGGTTTGCATTGACAGGAACAAGCGAGGAGGGGGCCGCCCCCCCCCCCCCCCCCCCCCCCCCCCCGCCCCCCCCCCCCCACCCCCCCCCCCCCCCCCCCCCCCCCCCCCCCCCCCCCCCCCCCCCCACCCCCCCCCCCCCCCCCCCCCCCCCCCCCCCCCCCCCCCCCCCCCCCCCCCCCCCCCCCCCCCCCCCCCCCCCCCCCCCCCCCCCCCCCCCCCCCCCAGAAAGAAAGAAAAAGGAAAGAGAAAAAGAAGTCCATTAGAGAAAGCCTAAGGTGAGGGAAACTTGGGAGAGGAGGCTTGCCTTGCAAAGATATGATGTTGACAATTTCCCACCAAACAAAAGGCACGTGCCAATAACTTTTAACTAGAAACAAGCCTGGAATATGGAATAAACAGCCACAGTGGCTAAGGAGAAAGACAGGTGGGAGAGCTGAATGAACAATGGTCAGCTCCCGCGAAACTTTCGTAAACCGCCGTAAATAACAGCGCATCCTCAAAGCCACTTTACTACGTAGATTCCGTTATGTATCCCATTTTGCAGCTAAGGAAATGGAGGCTCACTGAGGTGAAGTGACCGGCCCCAAGTTACACTCCTAGAGAGGGTCTACGTCTGGAATGAACACAGACGAGCTAACTTTAAAGTCTATGATAGCGTTTCTCCCGAAATGTGGGAATCCCCATGTTACACGGCATTTCCATGTCCCGCGTGTACCGACTAGAATTCTCACAAACAATTCAGTAAAGTGAGCTCACGATACCCGTTTTACAGTCAGAGATTCAAGTACAGAGGTTACAGAGGGGTGAATTCAGGGGCTTCACTAGAGTTAGGCAAAGGGTAGACCGCGCGGCAGCCGCCGCTCCACGCGCCCGCAGTCCCCGCCTGGGCAGGCCTAGCCGCTGCACACCCAGCCAGCGCTGCTGGCGGCCCCGTGCGCGGAGAATGGACACGCGGGCGCGGCCAATAAGGAGCGGTCTTCCCGAGCGGCGAGGCGGCGGCGCAGCCAATCAGCGCCGTGATGGAGAGGAAAGGGCGGGCAATACGCAGGCTCACGTTAGGCCGCGCCTCAGCTGCTCTCACCCCTCACAGGCCGCGGGGCCGCCGTACCTGCGCCGCAGACCTAGGACGCCGCAAGGCGTGGCAAGCGCTGCCTGAGGAGACGAAGACCTTGCCTGAGCGTACCGCCCGAGCCCCGGACCTACATTCCGCTCTCGCCCAGAGACGCGATTCTCACTCCCTAGCGCTCGGAAGTACCAGGAGCGCCTCTTCCCTTCCACAGCTGGCCCCCAAGAGCCACTCTGGTGGGCCGTGCACGCCCCGCGCCTCACCTCGTGGGGTTACAGAAGCAGAGGAGGGAACCCCGGCCGCGGACTGTAGCTGGCACTGTAGCAGACTGTAGCTGGCCGCTGTTGCCGCCGCTCCGCCTCACATTCAAACCCCGGCAAAATGGCGCGACAGCTAGGCTGATACCAGAGCGCATGCGCGAGCTGGCCGCGGTAGGAGGCGGGACCAGGAATGTTCTAGCCCCACCCAAGTTCGAAGGACCAATCGGGGCCTCGCTGTTTCTACGCTGACGTCACAAGTGACAGTGCCCTTTGGCTCTGACCGTTCTAACAGGCTTCACGAGTCCGGATTTCCAAAGAGGAAAGCGTATTCAGCGAGTGGCTGCTGGCATGTGACCTATTTCGATGTCAGGGCTTGGCACGTGTTCAATGTTGAACGATCCAAGGTCATGCACGTAGGGTCTCATATGAAAGAGAACTTCCCGCCCCTCATGGAGCTTCTGTTTTAGGGGGAGTATGGTATGTCACTTTTTGGTACTTTTATTACAGCCCGCAAACCCTGCATGATCTGGCCCCTGCCAGTGCCTGCCCTCATCACCTTCCGCTTCCCTCCTCCCCTAACCCTCACTCAGCTGTGTCATCCCACCTTCTTTCTGTTCTTCTAAGCTACAAGCTTATTTCCACTTCAGAGCATTGATACTTGCTGTCCCCTGTGCCTGGGATATTATAGATCCCTGAATGATTGGCCCCTTCTTTACATTTAGGTTCCAGCTCCACAAAGAGGCCTACCCGAAATTGCCTACTCACCACCACCCAGCACACAATTTAGGGTTGCTAGATTTAGCAAATAAAATACAGGCTGCCCAGGTCAATGTGAATTTTATTATCACCCTGGCCCTCCAGCTGCTCCTTCCTGCCCATGAGCTGAGTGGGTGTGCTCATTCAGAGCACATGCCACTCCCTTTCAGACCACACTGCAGTTGCACAAGGCCCTGGAATTCCCAAACCATAGGCCCCTGGCCTGTGGAGACCCTTGCCTGGGTCACTTCTTCAGAGGGTAGGCTGCACAGCAGCTTGTGAGCACCCCCATGCTGGAAAGGTGACTGGGGTTAGAAAGGGGTTTGCAGGGTGTTTGGGCAGGGCTGGGCATCCACACACTCATGCAAAGCCTTGTGGTGCCTGAGGTGGAGACGGCAGGATGCCGGTCTTGGGCCAGCTCCCCAGTGCTGCTGCTTTCTGGTGTGGAGCTCTGAGGAGCTGAGAATTCTATCTTTGACCTGCTCTTCCAGATCTTTACAAAGATGCATTTATAAAGGAAGGAAGAGTGTATCTTATTCAAAAGCTTTACGTACAGCTTTTGAATGTTGACCCTCAGAGCTTGTGAGCTGACATTTAGAGCCTGCAATGTTTAGTCCTGTGCTAAGTGTGCTCTCTGTCCACAGCAGCCAGGGCCCCACGTTATTTACCACTGTCCATCTGCTCTCCAGCACATCAGAGCAGCCCTTCCCCTGTGTGAGATTCCTCTACAGGGCGAGACCGAAGGGAGCATCAAGGTTGTAGTGAAAGAAATAGATTGAAAGTGGATCTATGCAGGGTTATTTATATATTTGTTTATTTTTGTGAGTTATTTATGTATTTATTTTTGTGAGACGGAGTCTTGCTCTGTCGCCCAGGCTGGAGTGCAGTGGCACGATCTCCGCTCACTGTAATCTCCGCCTTCCAGGTTCAAGCACTTCTCCTGCCCCAGCCTCCCGAGTAGCTGGGATTACAGGCGTGCGCCACCATGCCTGGGTAATTTTTTGTATTTTTAGTAGCGATGGGGTTTCACTGTGCTGGTCAGGCTGGTCTCAAACTCCTGACCTTGTGATCCACCTGCCTCGGCCTCCCAAAATGCTAGGATTACAGGCATGAGCCACCACTCCTGGCCCTATTTTATTTTTATTTTTATTTTATTTTATTTTTTGAGACAGAGTTTTGCTCTTGTTGCCTAGGCTGGAGTGCAATGGTGCGATCTCGGCTCACTGCAACCTCTGCCTCCCAGGTTCAAGTGACTCTCCTGCCTCAGTCTCCCGAGTAGCTTGGATTACAGGTATGCACCACCACACTCGGCTAATTTTGTAATTTTTTAGAGATGGGGTTTCACCATGTTGGTCAGGCTAGTCTTAAACTCCTGACCTCACGTGGTCTGCCCACCTCAGCATCCAAAATGCTGGGATTACAGGCGTGAGCCACTGCGCCTGGCAGTTATTTATTTATTTAAATAAAGACAAGGCTGAACTCAATGGCTGACGTCTGTAATTGCAGCTACTCCGGAGGCTGAGGTGCGATAATCGCTTGAACCTGGGAAGCCAAGGTTGCAGTGAGCCAAGATTGTGCTACTGCACTCCAGCCTGGGCGACAGCCAGACTCCATCTCAAAAAACATATAAATAAATAAATAAATAATAGAGACAAAGTCTCACTGCGTTGCCCAGATTGGCCTTGAAATCCTGGTCTGAAGCAATCTGCCTGCCTTCGCCTCCCAGAGTGCTGGGAGTATGAGCCACAGTGCCAGGCTAGATCTGGGCAGTGTTTAAGAGGCCGGCTCTAGAGCCAGGCTGCAGGGCTTCGAATCCAGCTGAGTGGCGTAAGTTTGTCAGCCTCTCTGAGCCCCAGTTACCACTCTATAGAAAGGAGGGATGGTGGTGATGATGATCATAGTACCTACTTTATGGGGTTATTGTGAGAATTAAAGGCTGAAGGATGGTTGAAATAGCAAGAGTATAAAACATGATCAATATGAAAAACCTACCAGGAGAAAGTAATAAAATTCATTGGTGGGGGAATGGGGAGGGGGACAGATGGGGTATCACTGTTTCCCAAGCTGGTCTCAAACTTCTGGCCTCAAGTGATCTTTTTGCCTTAGCTTCCCAGAGTGTTGGGATTATAGGCGTCAGCCACTGTGCCTAGCCATTAAGTTCTGTTTCTTTCCTCTTTTTGTGGAAGGGAAGGGAAAAGTGAGACTTAACCAGGAGTCCATGGAATGTGGCCCAAAGGCCAAGGTCAGAGCACCATCCAGGACTTACTCAGAGGGCAGCAGGTGCCTAGGGCTGGTTTCTACCTATGACAGGTATGTAGTAGAAGTGGGTCTTCAGATGCTGGGCGTGGTGGCTCATGCCTATAATCCCAGCACTTTGGGAAGCCGAGGCGGGCAAATCACCTGGGGTCAGGAGTTCAAGACCAGCCTGGCCAACACGGTGAAGCCCTGCCTCTACTAAAAATACAAACATTAGCCGGGCATGATGGCAGGTGTCTGTAATCCCAGCTACTCAGGAGGCTGAGGTAGGAGAATTGCTTGAACCTGGGAGGCGGAGGTTGCAGTGATCGGAGACTGCACCATTGCACTCCAGCCTGGGTGACAAGAGGGAAACTCCGTCACAAAAAAAAAAAAAGAAGTGGGTCTTCAGGCAGCAGCTTCCTCTTCAAGCTAAGGAAGGCACATTGAGAGTGGAATTTCAGCAGCCCATGAAAGCAAAGGAAATGATCTAATTCCCACATTTTTGAACTTTTCCATGATCATCCTCACAGAATTTTCCCCAAAAAAAAAAAAAAAAAAAATCCTAGCATTCTTTCACCAGATACTGAGTGTCTACGATGTGCCAGTATTTCTCCAACTGGTGACTGTCAAACAGAGCAGTCATGGTCCCTGCCCTGACACCCTTACATTCCACCTGGGGGTGAGAGAGATCCAACAGATCACTGCAGATATTGGTAAGCTCTGAGACCACGAAGGTAGCTATGGTCAGGGAAGGTCTCTTTGAGGAATTAACATATGAGTTGAACCCAGGAGGAGGAAGAACCAGCCATGGAGAGATCTAGGGAGAGAGCATCCAGGCAGAGAGAACAGCAAGGGCAAAGGTCATGAGGCAGGAGCAAGTATAGCACTCAAAAGATACAGGCCAGGCGAGGTGGCTCACTCCTGTAATCCCAGCACTTTGGGAGGCTGAGGTGGGTGGATCACGAGGCCAGGAGATCGAGGCCATCCTGGCTAAGACGGTGAAACCCTGTCTCTACTAAAAATACAAAAAAATTAGCTGGGCGTGGTGGCACATGCCTGTAGTCCCAGCTACTTGGGAGGCTGAGGCAGGAGAATTGCTTGAACCCGGGAGGTGGAGGTTGCAGTGAGCCAAGATCAAGCCACTGCACTCAGCCTGGGCAACATAGCAAGACTTCATCTCAAAAAAAAAAAAAAAAAAGAAATGAATTAGTCAATTTTGAGGTATGTAATTAGGTGGGAAAAGGAAGGCAGTTGATGACTTGGTGAGAAGAGATGAGACTTTAGGGCAAGGAGAAAACCACAGCACCTTACTAGTTCAACCTTGGCATCTGCTTACCTCCTCTCCTCTTATATTACCTCTGCTTTCCTTGAGGTTTTTTTTTTTTTTTCTCTAATGCAGAGTCTCGCTCTGTTGCCCAGGCTGAGTGCAGAGGCTTGATCTCAGCTCACTGCAACCTTTACTTCCCAAGTTCAAGTGATTCTCATGCTTCAGCCTTCTGAGTAGCTGGGATTACAGGCATGTGCCACCATGCCCAGCTAATTTTTTTGTATTTTTAGTAGAGATGGGATTTTATTATGTTGGCCAGGTTGGTCTGGAACTCCTGGCCTCAAGTCATCTGCCCACCTAGGCCTCCCTAAGTGTTGGGATTACAGGCATGAGCTACCTCACCCGGCCTTTCGTTGACTTTTAATTAAATAGCCCATTGCCAGTCAAACTATCCAAAGTACAGCCAGCCCTACAAGGCAAGTTTAAGAGGGCTGATTAAGATGATTTGTAAGTCAGGTGTTGTTTGTAATAACCAAGCAGTTCACCTTTCAAACAGGAGCCTTGCAAGGTAAGTTCCTTTAGAGGTAAGGACTGTGTTCTGCTGTTCACCTTACTTCGTTTCTCCACCTCTTCTCCCCAGATTAAGCAGTGACCGGCAGGATGACTGACTTGTGTGACGGGGAAGAGCATGTTCCCTGGAGGAAGATCCTGGGTCTTGGTCCTGGCTCTGCCTTTTCCCAACTGTGTGATCCATGTACTTAGCCTTAGTGGGTCTCTCTGGGTCAGTTTTCATATCTGAAAAATGGAGATGTAATACTGCTGCCTACTTCATAGGGTTGTTGTGAGGTTTGAAGGACTTACTGTATGTAAAACACATTATAAGGTGCCTGGGGTGCAGTAAACTATCAATGAACATTCGCTCTTAAAAAAGTCAACTTCCCAAGTGATCCTCCCACCTCGACCTCCCAACTGCTGGCCTTCCCAGCACTCCGGGAGGCCGAGGTGGGAGGATTGCTTGAGTCCAGGAGTTTGAGATCAGTCTTAACATAGAGAAACTCTGTCTCTCCTAAAAATAAAAGTTAGCCACGCGTAGTGGTGTGTGTCTGTAATCCTAGCTACTCAGGAGGCTGAGGTGGGAGGATTGCTTGAGACCAGGGGGTTCAAAGCTGCAGTGAGCCATGATGGCCCTTCTGCCTTCCAGTCTGGGCAGCAGAGAGACCCTGTCTCAAAGAAAATAAAAAGGGGATAATAGCTTGCTAACTGCTAATTTCCAGAAGAGGTAAAAAGTGAGTACAAAAATCTGCACAGAATTCTTCTTTCCAGCTTCCATGATCTGTCCAATGGCCTCTCCCATGGAATGGTTCTGTTTATGCCTGCTTTTCAGAAACCCAGAGCACTCTGAGGAAGAATATCAATCAACATGCCTTTATTTAAGCTTAAATTTATTCAAGCTAAGTTTACTAGAACACATAGGTATTTCTTGAACATAAATCAAGATAAATTATTTTAGCAATTCTGAATTAGGTTAATGAAGATCATGGATGCTTTATGCAAAAATTGGCAATCTCTGGGAAAGATGAAAATTGAAATTTATATATAATATTCTCAGCAGCTCTTCAGCTGGAATGAAGCAGATAAAATTGGCTCATGTCTGGAAATAGGCATTTAAGAAAAATACTAAAGTCACTTTTGCCAGAATCCTATGAGTCCCATCCATTCTCCTCCTCCTCCTCTTGCTATGGGTATGCAGTTACACTCAATTAGTTGGACCCCTGTATTAGTGTTTTCACACTGCTATAAAGAACTACCAGAACCTGGGTACGATGGCTCATGCATGTAATCCCAGCACTTTTCCAGGCTGAGACAGGTGCATCACCTGAGGTCAGGAGTTCGAGTCCAGCCTGGCAAACATGGCAAGACCCTGTCTCTCCTAAAAATACAAAAATCAGCTGAGCATGGTGGCATGTGCCTGGAATCCCACCTACTCAGGAGGCTGAGGCAGGCTTAAACCTGGAAGGCAGAGGTGGCAGTGAGCCAAGATTGCGCCACTACACTCCAGCCTAGGCGACAGAGTGAGATTCTGTCTCAGAAAACAAAACAAAACTGAGACTGGGTAACTTGTAAAGAAAAGAGGTTTAATTGGCTCACAGTTCTGCATGGCTGGGGAGGCCTCAGGAAACACGGTGGAAGGTGAAGGGGAAGCAAGGCACATCTTACATGGCAGCATGAAAAAGAGTGAAGGGGGAAGTGCCACACTTTTAAACCATCAGATTTCATGAGAACTATCACGAGAACAGCATGGCATAAACCACCCCCATGATCCAGTCACCTCCCACCAGGCCTCTCCCCTGACACATTGAGATTACAATTCCACATGAGATTTGGGTAGGGACACAGCCAAACCATTTCAGTTCCCCTAAGATGTGACACAAATAACCAACCCAAGGACAATTTAACAGACTTCTTAAGCTAGAATCAGGCATAATACACAGGTTTGCAAGAACTCCAGGCATGGGTCACAGGGTCACAGGCATAATACACAGGTTTGCAAGACTGGGCGTGGGTCATACCCGTAATCACAGCACTTTGGGAGGCTGAGGCAAGAGGATCGCTTAGGCCAGGAGTTCGAGACCAACATGGACAACATAGTGAGACCCTGTCTCTACAAAAAATTTTTTAGAAATATATTAAGGAAAAACTCCAGGGAACCACTCTGGTCTTCTGAAAAAATAAAATGTACTTTCGCCTAAAATGTGTTCCACTCTGTTGGTAGAGTACAAAAGCAGTGTAATTCTGAAATTGCTTTTCAAAATCCTTAAATAAGTGGCCTTTTCACAGGGTTGAGCTGGCCTTTCTAGTGATCCCAGTTATCTTCTTCATAAAATGGGTAAGCAGCCATTATTTTTTTAAAAACAGGCCAAAGAAAGTTGAAAGTATCTGCAACAAATTGACTTTGGGGTCCTATATCATGATGCTGAAGGTGACTTCTTAGAGGAGGAAAATCACTTTAGTTCTTGCCCTTGGCACCACTGACATTTAGACGGGCTAATCCCTCGTGGTGGGGCTGCTTAGCAGCATCCCTAGCCTCTGGACACTAGATGCCAGTCACTATCCCCCTCACTCCCCATTGTGACAACCAAAAAATCCCAATACATTGGGAGGCTCAGGTGGGAGGATCACTTGAGCCTAGGAGCTGAAGACCAATTTGGCCAACGTAGTGAGACCCCCATCTCTATTTTTTTTTTCTGAGACAGTTTTGCACTGTTGCCCAGGCTGTAGTGCAGTGGCGCAATCTCAGCTCACTGCAATCTCTGCCTCCTGGGTTCAAGCAATTCTCCTGCCTCAGCCTCCCGAGTAGCTGGGACTACAGGCGTGTGCTGCCACGCCCAGCTAATTTTTTTTTGTTTATTTTTAGTAGAGACAGGGTTTGACCATATTGGCCCAGATGGTCATGATCTTCTGACCTCGTGATCTGCCTGCCTCGCCCTCCCAAAGTGCTGGGATTACAGGCATGAACCACTGTGCCTGGCACCCACATCTCTATTTTTTAAAAAAGTTAGAATATATATTTTTTATTTTTAAGACAGAGTCTCACTCCGTCACCAGGCGCCAGGCTGGAGTGCAGTGGCGCGACCTCGGCTCACTGCAACCTCTGCCTCCTGGGTTCAAGCAATTCTCCTGCCTCAGCCTCCCGAGTAGCTGGGACTACAGGCGCGCGCCACCACGCCCAGCTAATTTTTTTGTATTTTTAGTAGAGACAGGGTTTCACCATGTTGGCCAGGCTGGTCTCGATCTCTTGACCTCGTGATCCGCCCGCCTCAGCCTCCCAAAGTGCTGGGATTACAGGCGTGAGCCACCGCGCCCAGGCAAAAGTTAGAATTTATTATGTTACTAAAAGTGATTTGGAAAATTACACCTTTAGTTTAATTATTGGGGATTACACTGTCTCTTACCCTTGTGTATGGAACTATGTCCAGAATAAAATTTATGTTGATCCTAAACAATGTTGAGAATCTGATTATTTGTCACATTGACTTAAAAATTAGCATCTCAGTTGGTGTGGTACTCATGCCTGTAATTTCAGCACTTTGGGAGGCCAAGGTGGAAGGATCACTTGAGGCCAGGAGTTCAAGACCAGCCTGGGCAACATGGCCAAACCCCACCTCTACAAAACAATACAAAAATTAGCTAGGCAAGGTGTCTCACTACTCTACTGGCCCTGTAGTTCCAGCTACTCTCAGGAGGCTGAGGTGGGAAGATTATTTGCATCCAGCAGGTCAAGGCTGCAGTGACCTGTGATTGCACCACTGCTCTCGGCATGGGCTACAGGGCAAGACTGTGGCTCAAAAATAAATAAATAAATTAGCAACTGAACGTTTCAAAGCTGTCAATGTGTATGGGTTCAACCAATAGCCACTGCCTGATCCTTACAATTAAATTTTATAACTAGCAACACTAAAAATAGTTAATAGACTCAAGAGGTATATAAGAATCTTCTGATGAATAGATTTTTTCCCCCTTTGATCAGCGAGGGACATAAACTAACCGAAAACTATAGCTTGGTATATGTTTTTTAAATTACTATATTAGAAACAGCTACACTTTTTAAAATTTTATTGATTTACCACCTGATCAAAGCATGGGATATTTTAACAGTATTATACATAATATTTTTACATAGAAAACTTTACATAGCATTTCATATTATATAATTCTGCTTATTCTTTCAAAAATTTATACATCCATTGGGCAAGGAATGCTTTTCATTAAATTACCAATATTAAATGCACTTAATCATTGTGTATAGATTAAACCAAAGTAACAATTAACTTTTAGGCATTTTAAAGAGGTAAAACATACATTTTGCACATAAAGAAGTATTTGATGCAAATATGCAGATAAAATTTTTTAAAAATTAGAACACTGAGTAAAACAACACCTTTGATAGAGTATATTGTTTTGTTTTGAGAGCAAGGATTTCCAGATATATTCATTCTTTAAAATATTCAGCTTTGGTTTCTGTTTCCCAAACTGCAAAGCTGCTGATAACAAAACTCCAGGATTTCAAGTGAGTTCAGCTATGTCTACTTTAACACAAATATTAAAACAGAATTCAGAAAATGCAGTATTAAGGATCCAGCTTCTACTGAAACCAATATCCATTTGCATCATAACAACAAACATTTGAATGAGATGGTAAGACTTGCACTTGTTAGCAGGTTCCTTTAACAACAAAGACTATTAATTGTATACCCTTAATCACAAAAGAAACAAAAAAATTACAGTTTTTTTTTTTCATTTTGTACAAAAGTCACCTGTCAGAGGAAAATGTGTTTTCAGATATTATAATACAATTTTCATAATGTATGTTCTTTGGTTGTACATGAGGAGTACAGGGAAAAGATATATTTGACTTTAATGATGCATATCAGAAATAAAAATTATTCATCCACTGTTTGTTGTTAAGATGTCAAAGCTGGTAATTTCCTTAACAGACAATGAAGAAAAACAAAATTGCTCAAAGCAGCAGTAATGTAACAAAAACTTCTCTAGAGACCCAGCACATATAATCAACAATTAAAGCATTCTGAAAAAGAAATAAGGCCTTGGAAAATGTTTCACTCTCCTCCATTACTTGGTTAAATAAATGGTGTCCTGGCCTGATGTTGCAGTTGTACATAACCTTTCACTAGTGTTTGAGTGGCACAAGCCACATTTACCATGAGAAAGAATAGATTTATTCATAAAAAAGAATTTAGGCTGAATGGCTTATTATTGGAGGTAAAGGATTTCCTCTGTTCGTCACTGTCCACTGACAAGAAAAATTACCCTGAATGGTTTTACATCCAATTTTTAAAAAGTTCATTGCTGGTACAATTCAAATGCATCATTCAGAAAATTAAATCTTTAAAAATACTAAACTAATAAGAAATTTAAGCCTGAATGTTTCAGCAAGTATGAAAATACACTGACACGTGTGCTACCCTGCAAGAGGCAAAATTAAAGAGAGGGCAGGAAGACACCAGGAAGTTTTACAGTCATATTCGATGAAGAAAATGACATGAGAACCTCAGAAGGAAAGGAAAAATAACCAATCAGGGATATAGCTGCACATAAGATGGACTTCATAAATGAACACGTGTTCCCCATTTATACCTTTAGTACAAATATCAATGGAGACAACTGACTTGTTGAGGTGGCGATGTGCTACAATACCAGGGAGCGTAGGATTCATGGTGCAGTGTAGAGGTACAGTGGATTCCAGGGCAAGCCGGTCAAATGTGCTAACATTTTCCACTCAGTATTCTCCCATGGTCCTTTCCTGCTCAATTACATAGCTTCTTTTATCTAATGTATGTAAGTAATGTAAAAACCTAAACCTGCTCATTTTTTCTTTGGCAGAGAAATTAAAACACTTTTTGGGAAAGAAAAAAGTAGACAAGAATTCTGCTAGCCAAAAACCAAACATTTCTCAAGGCTGTTAAAAAAACAACAAAACAACTTAAGAGTATCAGTCTCTTATAAGCAAAAGCACCAGAAATCCTTCTCTACAAAGAAAAAACATCCGATGTTACAGATAGGTTCCCAAACTACTAACTTCTAAGGCACCAGAGTTGACATCAATACAACCCAATTTAGAGGACTAAAGAGTGTAGGTAGAAGTCTGAATGTTTTAATCATTCCGCGTACACTTTGTCTAACGCTCAGCGAAGCTCTAGGTGAGCAGTGGGTGAGGACAGAGAATGAGGCATGTGTGCTCTTCCTCATGGGTGAGCATCCACATATACTGCTCACAGGCTTCAGGTCATACTTGTATACTGCCCGCTTTTATACAAGCTGCACCAGAACTCAGTTCTACTGCAGGTGAGAGAATTGCACCATCATTATCATAATAAGGACCTCAGAATCTAACCCTGCCAAAGAATTCAACTCCTAGGCTCAGATTAATGGAAGTGCTGGGCACATGTCACTTCCTGCCATTGTCACAGTTCAGCTGTGCTGGCCCACCACATCTCCAGTTCCACACATGACATCTGGCTGAGGAGGTTCACAGGAGCAGCTTCTCATGCAGTTACTGTCCCTCTCTGGAGTGTCATTTAATGGGGACTGTGCAAAGCAGTGACACTAACGGCCAGTATACTCACTTTTCTGAGGTAAAAATAAAAAGGTTTATTCAAGGATAAATGAACTCTGGTTAAATTACTACTTCATTTGCATTACTACTTCATATATTAGATTTCAGAGTGTGTGAGATGGACAGTGTATTCTGGAAATTTTAATTTAACACCCATCCACAAATACTTACTTCAAGGAAGGCTAATCATCTTCATTAAATTGTTCACTTTTTCCTGTAGACTTTTCCTCCCCATGTTACTAAAACAGGGAGATCCACGAGGCACATTTTTTTGAACTCACAAAACTCTTAATTCTAGCTTAGTTACTAAACTCTGCCTTCAGTCAAATTTTCAGTATCTTTTTGGAAAATACTTTAAAAATCACTCAGACATTAACAAAACACAAAAAACAACCCTTCTCTAATCCCGATCTGTCCCTAAACTAATCTAATTACGGCTGACTCGTAAGTGACAAAAACACTCAAATTTCTCGAACACACTCAACAACAAAAAACCCAGCGTATTTTAGGTGGCAGCCGTTACTAGAAGTTTTATTAACATACTCACTAATTATCATGAACCTATATAGCTATGTTCAGTATTTTCAAGGAGAGTGACTTCTTACAAAACATTTATAGCCAATCATGGGATTTTGCTAGAAAATGATGGCATGTGCAATGACAGATTTGACAGACAGTTTAATAAGAAAAATGGAATGACAGAAATGAAGCAGACTCCCCACCTACTGTGCTAAATGGGTGTACAACAGTTTAATGAAATACCATAAGCCTTAGTTGGGGACTGTGATGGAGCAGCATAGAGGCCATCCGTATCCAGGCCATTCTGAGATCCAAGATGCCAATTCCTTGTTTCTCTGACCCTTCACGAGACGTGCCAGTCAGAGATGGCATGCTGAACATTCTGCAGAGCTGCAGCAGTGGCCTGGGCAGCCAGGGCTACCACACTGGTGACAGTACTGCTGGTACCTGTGATGGCTCTTCTGGACTCCATATCTTATACACAACACCTATCCGTAAGAAGAATTTCCGCAGAACTACTCGGAGCTCAGGGATCAGGTCAAACTGCATAATTTCACACAAGTAGGGGTAGTACGTTGAAGCGTGTGCTTTGAACTTGAGGTGGGAGAGAAGTAGAGGGATAAAATTAGACAATGAATTTCTTATTTTGGTGCCAGTTTTTCAAGTGTTCATCTCACCCTAGAACAACCTTTTTTTTTTTTTTTTTTGAGACGGAGTCTTGCTCTGTTGCTTAGGCTGGAGTGCAGTGGCACAATCTCGGCTCACCACAACCTCTGCCTCCTGGGTTCAAGCGATGTCCCTGCCTCAGCCTCCCAAGTAGCTGGGATTACAGGTGTGCACCACCACGCCCAGCTAATTTTGTATTTTTAGTAGAGATGGGGTTACTCCATGTTGGTCAGGCTCCCAACCTCAGGTGATCTGCCCGCCTCGGTCTCCCAAAGTGCTGGGATTACAGGCATGAGCCACCACACTTGGCCTACCGTGGAACTTCTTATAATATTGGTGCTTTTCTTGCTATTAGAAAGTTGGGGCTGGGCGCAGTGGCTCACACCTGTAATCCCAGCACTTGGGGAGGCCAAGGCAGGTGGATTGCTTGAGCTCAGGAGTTCAAGACCAGCCTGGGCAACATGGTGAAACCCCATCTCTACCAAAAATACACGTGGTAGTGTGTGCCTGAGGTCCCAGCTACTCAGGAGGCTGAGGTAGGAGGACCGCTTGAGCCTGAGAGACAGAGGTTGCAGTGAGCTGAAACTGTGCTACTGCATTCCAGCCTGGGTGACAAAGCAAGACTGTCTCAAAACAACAACAAGAACAACAACAAAAGAAGTTGCAAGAAAACCTTGCAAATTAAAGCTTCTTTCAGTTATATTTAACTTTAATTATATTTGGATAGTCTCGCTACCAAAAGTCAACAGCTTTTATTTTGTAAAGCAAGTTCCTATGTCAAAACCAGTGCTTCACAATCTCAACTCTCTCTTGCTGCACTGAAAATCACCATACCATTCCTAACGGCAACACATGAGGTCTAAATTTCAGCCTTGGTCAATTAGGGTTCTTCCAGGGAAAAAGCCCTACTATCCTGTGGCACTCATTGTCTGTAATGAATTAACTTCTCTCCAATACATCTAGAATGGTGCTTACAGTCATGTAACCACCCTTGGGAGAACTGAGAAAATAGTTACTGCAAACTCTTGAGTGAAAAGCCAACCCAAACCTTATGTCCTAGTGGAAACATCAGAGTTTACTTGTTCATACCTTTTCATCATTTATTTTGAGGGTTTTGGTTAGAAGTAACAACAGGAGACTTGTCCAGGCCTCTCGGTGGCTTTCAGAATTCACAGTGATGAAATAGGCAAGAGCTTCACTGCAAACACTGTAAGAATTAGAGAGGGAGAGGCATATCAAACAATTGATTAACATTTCACATTCAGGGGAGAACTATTCATTCTTGGGATGACTTTTTAAAAAAATTATTTTAACACTTTTTTAAAATTACTTTTGAGGCAGGATCTAGCTCTGCCACACAGGCTGGAGTGCAGTGGCATGATCACAGTTCACTGTAGCCTCAACCTCCTCCGGCTCAAGCTGATCCTCCCACCTCAGCCTCCTAAGCAGTTAAGACTACATGCTCGTGCTACCATGCCTGGCTAATTTTTTTGATTTTTAGTAAAGATTGGGTTTCTTCATGTTGCCCAGGCTGGTCTTGAACTCCTGGGCTCAGCAATCTGCCTGTCTTGGCCTCTCAAAGCACTGAGATTATAGGTGTGAGCCTGAGCCTCTAAGTCCAGCCACTGCAATAACTATTTTTTTTTTTTCCTGAGAGAGAGTCTTGCTCTGTTGCCAGGCTGGAGTGTAGTAGCACGATCTTGGCTCACTGCAACCTCTGCCTACCAGGTTCAAGTAATCCTCCTGCCTCAGCCTCCCGAGTAGCTGGGACTACAGGCGTGTGCCACCACACTCAGCTAATTTTTTGTATTTTTAGTAAAGACTGGGTTTCATCATGTTGGCCAGAATGGTCTCAATCTCTTGACCTTGTGATCCACCCCGCCCGGCCCTGTGAAAATTTTTAAAAATAATTTTACTTTATGTGGTAACTTGTTCACAATACAATAAAGTTTAACCCCCCCACCCCCCAAAAAAAAGAAGCTGCAAAACTGTTTTTACTTGCAATTTTCAGCAATTTTCAGTTTTGGTGTTTTGTTTGTTTTTTAGAGTCAGGGTCTCACTATGTTGCCCAGGCTGGTCTTAAACTCCTGGACTTATGAGATTTTCCTGCCTCAGCCTTCTGAGTAGCTGGGACTACAGGAGTACAATTTTTCTCTGAACTTTGGAATTCAAGACCACCCTGACCAATATGGTGAAACTCCATCTCTAGTAAAAATACAAAAATTAGCTGGGCGTAGTGGTGGGTGCCTGTAATTCCAGCTACTCGGGAGGCTGAGGCAGGAGAATCGCTTGAACCCAGGAGGCAAAGGTTACACTACTGAGCTGAGATGGAGCCACTGTACTCCAGCCCGAGTGACAAAGCAAGACTCTGTCTCAAAAAAAAAAAAAAATTCACTTTTAGGCTGGGCATGGTGGCTCATGCCTGTAATCCCAGCAATTTGGGAAGCCGAGGTCAGCGCATCATCTGAGGTTAGAAGTTTCAGACCAGACTGACCAAAATGGTGAAACACCGTCTCTACCAAAAATACAAAAATTTAGCCACGTGTGGTGGTATGCGCCTGTAATCCCAGCTACTCAGGAGGCTGAGGCAGGAGAATCGCTTGAACCCAGGAGGCAGAGGTTGTAGTGAGCTGAGATCACGCCACTGCACTCCAGCCTGGGTGACAGAGTGAGACTCCATCTCACTAAATAAATAAATAAATAAATAAAATTTCACTTTTAATGGCTATATTTCATAATACCATAATTTAGGACACACCATAGCTTATTCATTCCACAGTTGAGCTGCTTAAAACTTTTTGTCCTGATAAGTCTGCAATGAATATTCTGTGTGGTATTCCTGGTTCCTAGTTCTAAAATATTTTCTGAAGCAGATTCTGTAACAGTGGAATTACTAAGTCACAGAGAATGAACACTTTAGGGCTCCTGGTATATAATCCCACCTGCTTTCCAGAAAGATCATGCCATTGTACACTCCAACTAGCTATGAAGGAGAGTACATTCTTAATCACACATTTGCCAGCACTGTGTATTACTGTTTTTAAACCTTAGAGGAGGAAAAGAAAGCTCAGACATCAGAATCTTGCTGATGCCCAGGAAGCTGAGTGGCAAAGGCCTACTTTTCTGGCTGGGCTTCCTCATCAGTATTCCACTTTTTCCCCATTGGTGCATTTCTGCATAATTGATGTAGGCACAGCCTGGTTATATGATTTAAATACATTCTTCTTGGAAAGAAGGAACGATGGGATGTTATTGCTGACAACAATTCTAAAGAGGACCTGGACCCAAGAGGGATAGTAACCTGCCTAAGGCCACAGGGCTCCAGCCAGAGTCAGGACTTCCCTCCAGCCTGCTGGCTCTGCTCAGAGCACTATTCACTGCCATATTTCTATGCATAACTCACTGTAACCTTGAATTCTTGGGCTCAAGCAAGGGCTTATCAGTGAAACATGGGCCTCTGCCCTCTTCAGGGCATTAAGAAAACTGTAATGGAAGAGTCACCAAATAGAAGGAAAAAATAAAAAGGAAAATAATTTGTCAGAGTGTCAGCATGTATTTTCTCCCATTCTTTTCAATCCACAGTATTGTGATGAATTTTGTTTATGGCAGATAGAAATCTAGTCAGAAACTAATTTTCTTACATTAAAAGTCTCTGCTGTATTTCTTCCCAGGAATCCCTGCGGTTCTCATCAACATACATTCGAAACAGGATCCTCAAACAACAGGCCAGGCTGCTGGTTTCTTGTTTTAGAAGATTGGGTTTAGACTTGCCCTTAAAACCTAGAGATTAGACAGTCATTTAATTAGTGCACACTTCTAGAATAATGCTGATAACTGTGTATGAACTAGAAATCTAGTTACTTTACAAAATACTGAAGCATCTGTTTTTTTTTTCTGAGACAGTCTTGCTCTGTCACCCAGGCTGGAGTGCAGTGGCATGATCACAGCTCACTACAGTCTCCAATTCCTGGGCTCAATGATCCTCCTGCCTCAGCCTCCTGAGTAGCCAGGACCACAGACATGTGCCACCACGCCCAGCTAATTTTTCAGTTTTTGTACAGACAGGGTTTTACTGTGGCCCAGACTGGTCTCAAATTCCTGGGCTCAAGCAATCTTCCTGTCTTAGCTTTCCAAAGGGATGGGATTACAGAAATGAGCCACTGAGCCTGGCCTGAAAGATTTTATATATATTCTTTTTTTTTTTTTTTTAGGACGGCATCTCCTCTGTTTCCCAGGCTGGGGTGCAGTAGCTTGATCTTGGCTCACTTCAACCTCCGCCTTCTGGGTTCATATGATTCTTCCACCTCAGCCTCCTGAGTAGCTGGGATTACAGGCACCCGACATCATGCCCGGCTAATATTTCTATTTTTGTAGAGATGGGATTTCGCCATATTGGCCAGGCTGGTCTTGAACTTTTGACCTCAGGTGATCTGCCTGTCTTGGCATCCTAAAGTGCAGGGATTACAGGTGTGAGCCACCACACCCGGCCTATATATATTAATAGAGAACGATTATAATACCAGATGAAGGCAGTTATGACTCTCCAAAAGTCATCCGCTGTATAAGATAACTTTTTTTTTTTTTTTTTTAAAGAGACGAGGTTTCACCATGTTGGTCAGGCTGGTCTCAAACTCCTGACCAGGTGATCCGCCCACCTTGGCCTCCCAAAGTGCTGGGATTATAGGTGTCAGCCACCATGCCTGGCAAATAACTTCATCCTGAACTGTTCTCCATTTACTTATTGGTATTTTATTTTATTCTGAGACAGAGTCTCGCTTTGTTGCCCAGGCTAAAGGGAAGTGATGTAATCTTGGCTCACTGCAACCTTGACCTCCCAGGCTCAAGTTACCCTCCAACCTCAGCCTCCTGAGTAGCTGAAACTACAGGAGAATGCCACCACACCTTGCTAATTTCTGTATTTTTTGTAGAGATGGGATTTTGCTATGTTGCCCAGGCTGGTCTTGAACTCCTGATCTCAAGTGATCCACCCGGCTCAGCCTCCCAAAAAACTGGGATTATAGGTGTAAACCACCTTGGCTGGCCTGCTCTCCATTTAGACTTTGCTTATTGGTGGGTGAAGCCTTTAGTTTTGTCTTCTCAAATGTAACAACTCTTAAGAATTCCAGCATTCTTGCAAGTTGCAAGATTATTTTTCTCCACAAAGCACACCTAAGAACACATTCTTTTTCTTTTTTTTTTGAGATGAAGTCTTGCTCTGTTGCCCAGGCTGCAGTGCAATGGCCCAGTCTTGGCTCACTGCAACCTCCGCCTCCTGAGTTCAGGCCATCTCCTGCCTCAGCTTCCCAAGTATCTGGGACTACAGGCACCTGCCACCACACCTGGCAAATTTTTTATATTTTTAGTAGAGACAGGGTTTCACCATGTTGGCCAGGATGGTATCAAACTCCTGACCTCGTAATCCACCCACCTCAGCCTCCCAAAGCGCTGGGATTACAGGCGTGAGCCACTGTGCCCAGCCAAGAACACATGCTTAAAAACAAAGGAGTACCAATCAGCTTAAGAGATACGCAAACCAGGCTGTGTGCGGTGGCTCAAGCCTGTAATCCCAGCACTTTGGGAGGCTTAGGCAGGCAGATGACCTGAGATCAGGAGTTCGAGACCAGCCTGGCCAACATGGTGAAACCCTGTCTCTACTAAAAATACAAAAACTAGCTGGATATGGTGGCAGGTGCCTGTAATTCCAGCTATTCTGGAGGCTGAGGCAGGAGAATTGCTTGAACCTGGGAGGTGGAGATTGCAATGAGCCAAGCCAATGCCATTGCACTCCAGCCTGGGCGACGGATGCATATTTTAAGGCTGTAAAGAAAAAAGACATTCTTTAATTGACGATTACAATAAACATCTGGGGACAAAAGTAATGATAACAAGGCCAGGTGCAGTGGCTCATGCCTGTAATCCTAGAACTTTGGGAGGCTGAGATGGGCAGATTACTTGAGGTCAGGAGTTCAAGACCAATCTGTCTTTAGTAGAGACAGGTGTAACCCTGTCTCTATTAAAAATATAAAAATTAGCTGGGCATGGTGGCATGTGCCTGTAAACTCAACTACTTGGGAGGCTGAGGCATGAGAATTGCTTGAACCCGGGAGGTGGAGATTGCAGTGACCTGAGATTGCATCACTGCACTCCAGCCTGGGCAACAGAGGGAGACTCTGCCTCAAAAAAAAAGTAATGGTAACAATACCAAAATTATATGAAGCATCACTTTTATGCAAAGTTCAAAATAATGAGAATCCCACCACCATCCCAGAAAAAAATATATCTACCTTCAATGTTTATGTATTTATTTTTGGAGGCAGGAAAGTGAATAAACCCCAAAAAGCTTGGAAAATTGATGAATGGTTTCTGGTTTTCCAAGATTACCAGCCTGGGTGACAGAGCAAGACTCCATCTCAAAAAAAAAGACACTTTTGATTTAATGTAAAATTTCTTTTTTTTTTTGTCGAGATGGGGTCTCCCTCTGTCACCCAGACTGTAGTGCAGTGTTGCAATCTTGGCTCACTGAAACTTCCACTTCCTGGGTTCAAGTGATCCTCCCACCTCAGCCTCCTGAGTATGGTGTGTGCCACCATGCCCAGCTAATTTCCATATACTTTTTCTTGGTAGAGATGGGGTTTTGCTATGTTCTCCAGGCTGGTCTTGAACTCCTGGGCTCAAGTGATCCACCTGCCTCAGCTTCCCAGAGTGCTGGGATTACAGGTGTGAGCCACTGTGCCCAGCCCATAAAATTTCTTGACTTGTTAGATCAATGCAATTATCCAATATTTTTTTTTAATTTGAGACAGCGTCTCGCTCTGTCACCCAGGCTGTAGTGCAGTGTTGTGATCTAGGTTCACTGCAAACTCTGCCTCCTGGGTTCAAGTGATTCTTTTGCCTCAGCCTACCGAGTAACTAGGACTACAGGCGTCTGCCACCATGCCTGGCTAATTTTTGTATTTTTAGGAGAGATGGAGTTTCACCATGTTGGCCAGGCTGGTCTCGAACTCCTGACCTTGTGATCTGCCCGCGTAAGCCTCCCAAAGTGCTGGGATTACAGGCATGACCCACTGTGCCTGGCCCAATTCTCCAACCTTCAATTTATCTTTGTTTCTTTTTTTTGAGATGGAGTCTCGCTCTGTTACCCAGGCTGCAGTGCAGTGGTGCGATCTCAGCCCACTGCAACCTTTGCCTCCCAGGTTCAAGTGACCCTCCTGCCTCAGCCTCCTGAGTAGCTGGGACTACAGGCACGTACCATCACACCTGGCTAATTTTTTGTATTTTTAGTAGAGACAGTATTTTACCATGTTGGCCAGGCTGTCTTGAACTCCTGGCCTCAAGTGATCCGCCCTCCTCAGCCTCCCAAAGTGTTGGGATTACAGGTGTGAGCCACTGCACCCGGCCTCAATTTGTCTTTTTATGAAATACTTACTGAGACTCTACTATGTACTGGGATGAAACCTGTGCAGCATTTCCCTTCTCTCCCCCTCAAGCATGAAAATATCTGTTAAGTTATTCTAGCTATGTTTAAAATTTTGGGCATTTTCCAAACACTGTAATATTTTAGGATGGTGACCAGTGTGGCTATCTATTGTATCTGCTGTGCGGTCTTACCTGCTCGCCACAGGACAGTCCGCTGCTCATAATTAGAGTTGAAGGCCTTTGAAAATGAATGGGATTCCTGCAAACAGTCCAACAGCTTGAAGAGGTGCTGGGAAGACATGTACTTATACATGCCCTGATCCTCTGTCTCTATGTGGATATCTGCATCCAGCGTGTCTTGCTAGAGGACAGGACAGAGGACAGAAGTGCTAGTGAAGAAGATGAAATGCTTTGGGCATTGTGATTGCAGACAATGGGAGTCATGACTTTCCCAAAGTCATCCTCTCTATAAGACATACTTTATTCCCCAACACCCTGAAACGTTTCCATTTAGACTCGGCTCACTGGCTGGTGAAGGAACACAATGAGCTGCTCCATGATGGCAGGTTTGTCTGGCCAAAGTTTCAGTTTTATCAGTGCTGCCTCCATTGCATAAACAAGAGTGTGTGTCTCCAATAGTTTCACTACAGGAATGCATTCTTCAAAAATGTATGAAACGCTAGGAAACTTTATTGAAAAAGTAACTAAAATTAAAAAAAAAGGACAGCCTTGGGCCCATAGCTGTATTTTTTCCAGCAGTAATGAAATTTACATTAATTTTTGCTAGTATTTAAAACACAACTTCCTCTATGAAAAAAAATCTTGATTTTGGCTACTCTTGAAACAACAGAAACGGTCACAACTTAACACAGTTGGATGGTAACTGAGTGCTAAAGCTGAGAGGTGGCAGCCGCTTTGACTGGGCTAGAGATTTCTGGTTTACTGCAGTCTCTACCCAGCCTGCCTCACTCACTCATGCTCACACTCACTCACTCTCACTCACAGGATCTGCTAGCCCCTGAAGCACTGACATTTGCAACCCATGCTGTAGGGTTACTGTCTAACTTTTGGACATTTTTTTCAAGAATCCCATATGTAGGCCGGGCATGGTGGTGCATGCCCACAATCCCAACACTTTGGGAGGCTGAGGCAGGCAGATCCCGTGAGTCCAAGAGTTTGAGACCAGGCTGGGCAATATGGCAAAACTCTGTCTCTAAAAAAAATGTAAAAAATTAACTGGTCATGGTGGCATGTGCCTGTAGTCCCAACTACTTAAGAGGCTGAGATGGGAGAATCACCTGAATCTGGGATGTTGAAGTCCCAGTGATCTGTGGTTGCATCACTGCACTCCAGCCTGGGTGACAGAGTGCGACTTTGTCTCACCAAACAAAAAAAAAAAAAAAAAAAAAGGAACCCCTGATGTACAAAGATGCATATACCAAACAAAAAAAAGTGCAATATTTGAAGGAATAACTGGGATCTTTATATATATCTTTTCCTTCTCACTCATTTGTGATTAAACTATATCAATTATGGGGAACAGTTCCTATGATAACTAACACTAGTGTGGTGGCATCTGAGAAGTGGTATGCTGATAAACCTGCTCTCTGGGGTGTGTGTGTGTATATATATATATGCCCTGATTTTTAGTGTTTGCTGTTTTTTCATAAGTAACTCCCATCAAGGCCAATTTTAAGCTATCAGCATGCCATCACTGAATGTGGGGTTGGAAGGAGATAAGCATGACGGGCTCTGGAAAGCCAGTACGAGCTGGCTCCTGCACACCACTACATCAAAGCAGCCTCCCTATGGACAGGGATGCTCTTCCTGAGGCCTCCTGTTCTTACCTGGGCAGCAACCATGTGCTCTGCATCCTCCTTTTTGCTCGTCGCAGGGTAGAACACAATGTTGTCAATGGTCTGTATCAATTCCAACTGGACCACACACTTGATGAGGAGGCTGGCAAACAGTTTCTGATCTATGTTAGATGATAAAGATTAACCCTAATAATGATTTAGCCAATACAGAAGAAATATCCACTGAGTTCCCACTATGTGCATGACGTGATTTTTTTTTTTTAAGAGATGGGCTCTCACTATGTTGTTCAGGCTGGTCTTGAACTCTGGTTTAAAGTGATCCTCCCACTTCAGCCTCCCAAAGTGCTGGGATTACAGCATGAACCACCACACCCAGTCAAGACATAATTCTTGATTTTGTGGCAAAGCAACGAATAAGCTGGACAAAAAAAATCCCTGCTCCCATGGTGCTGACAGACAATATATAAAATATTTTAGGTCTAAGATATTGTATGTCAAATATTGATGATAGGTAGAGACATGCATAAAAAGTGTCAGGATAGGATTCCAAGTTTAAGCAAACTAGTCGGGAAAAGTCTCCATGAAAAGAGAAATTTGAGGAAAGACCTGAAGAAAGTGAGGGAATCAGCTATGCAGGTTCTGTGTCCTCCAGCAAGTTTCTCTGCCACCCAATGGGCTACCCCTAAAGACCAGCTCTGGACTGTGCCCTAACCACAGGATGTTTCAGGTTTCTGCAATAACCAGCATCTCTGAAGAGGCCAGAAGCTTTTTTTTTTTTTTTTTTTTTTTTTAATAGAAATGGGGTTTCCTCATGTTGCCCAGGCTGGTCTTGAACTCCTGTACCACAACATTAAGCAATCTGCCTGCCTCGGCCTCCCAAAGTGCTAGGATTACAGGTGGGAGCCATTGTGCCTGGCCAAGAAGCTCAGTTTTGTGTGGCCACAGGAGTGGCTTTTCTTAGTTTCTGGATCACTTTCTGTCTAAAGATAGTAGCTGCTTTCTGCATTTTCTACTTCTGTATCCCTTAAAAGCGGTCTTTTATTCCTTTTAGTGGTTAACAAGCTTTGACTAGTTAACAATTCTTTTTTTTTTTTTTTTTTTTGAGATGGAGTCTCGCTCTGTTACCCAGGCTGGAGTACAGTGGTGTGATCTCGGCTCACTGCAACCTCTGCCTTCCAAGTTCAAGTGATTCTCCTGCCTCAGCCTCTCAAGTAGCTGGGATTACAGATGCACACCACCATGCCGACTAGTTTTTTATAATTTTAGTAGAGACAGGGTTTTGCTGTCTTTGCCAGGCTGGTCTCAAATTCCTGACCTCAGGCGATCTGCCTGCCTTTGGCCTTCCAAAGTGCTGGGATTACAGGTGTGAGCCACTGTGCCTGGCCAATAATTGTTTTTTTTTTTTTTTTGAGACAGTCTCGCTGTGTCGCCCAGGCTGCAGTGCAATGGTTCGATCTAGGCTCACTGTAACCTCCGCCTCCCCGGTTCAAGCGATTCTCCTGCCTCAGCCTCCCAAGTAGCTGGGAATACAGGTATCCGCCACCACGCCTGGCTAATTTTTTAAAATTATTTTTAGTATAGACGGGGTTTCACTACATTGGCCAGGCTGGTCTTGAATTCCTGACCTCATGATCTGCCTTCCTTGGCCTCCCAAAGTGCTGGGATTACAGGTGTGAGCCACTGTGCCCGGCCCCAACAATTCTTTTATCGAATTTTCCCTGTTCAAACTAGCAGTGTGGTTTCTGCTTACTGACTAGACTAACTACATCCTCTTTGTGTTCTCAATCCCTGGAGGCCCAAGGGTGGCCCATGTCAAATACATCATTAAGTGTTGACTGATTTGACTATAATAACAGTAGAGATTCCTTTCCTGACTTATTGTTATAAAATCAGAATGTTGAAAACATTAAATATTTTAGTGATAGAAAACAAGGAGGTTGAATTGTCCTCAAGTTTTTGAAAGTGGCTGTTAAATTATTTTTTCATTAATTTTTTTTTTTTTTCTTAGAGATGGGGGTCTCACCATGTTGCCCAGGCTGGTCTCGAACTCCTCAGCTCAAGCAATCCATTGGTCTTGGTATCCCAAAGTGCTGGGATTACAGGTGTGAGCCACTGCTCCCAGCCAGTTGTGAAATTATAAAAACATGTAACAATTCTCTATGTAGAATGTTTTAATTTTTAAAAAAATACAGTGGAGCTGCAGCAGATGTACATTCAATTTATGCCAAGTCAATTAAAGCATTTTGGACCAAAAATAAAAAGACGGAAACAGTAATAATAGTGTAAAGATTTTGTCTGCCTGAGCTTATGTCTTGAAGGGTGGCTGAACTGGGAGGCTGGGAGCAGCAAAGGCACTGTTCCCTGGGAGAATGAAATGTGCCTCGAGTTCCAGGTACTTCTCAGAGTGTAGACTCTCGCTGCACTGGGAGTGCTTCAATGTACATTTGGCCTCCACACAGAAAAAGAGGCTGGGCCTGGTGGCTCACACATGTAATCCCAGCACTTTGGGAGGTCAAGGCAGGACGCAGGCTTGAGGCCAAGAATTCAAGACCAGCCTGGGCAACAAAATGAGACCCCATCTCTACAAAAAATAAATTAATTAACAGGGTGAGGTGGCAGGTGCCTATAGTCCCAGCTACTCAGGAGACTGAGGCAGGGGAATTGCTTGAGCCCAGGAGTTTGAGGCTGCGATGAGCTATGATTGCACCAGTGTACTCCAGCTTGGGTGACAGAGTAAGATCCTGTCTCTGAAAAAAAAGAAAAAGAAAAAGAGATCATTCTATCATTGGACACTAGAGAGAAGCTGGCTGCATCAGTTATTGAGACAGCACACCAGTCCCAACATGGTACCTCTTTAATGAATTTCAAGGGTGACTACTTTTCCTTCTAAAGCAAATGGTGACCACACACTGTTTTGGTCAAATGTGCTGCTTCAGAAGTTAACTTCAATGTTAACAGCTACAGCCTAGCATGTTGAGGATGGGGTGGGACTGCTATAAAGGTAAACAATGGGGCATACAACATTCAAAGGACCAGAACAGCCTTCACAAGTTCCCCTTCCTCAGGCTGCCTAAAATGTGTCTAAATCTCCACTCTACATGTTGTCAAGTTCTCTCATCTGTCTAAGCCCCAGTTCCCTCAAATGTAAGACAGTACCCCTTCAAAGGCTAGGATGGAGATTAAATGAAATAACAACACACATGAAACACACAGTACAGGGCCTGGTACATTACAGCTGTTAAACTTATATATTTTTAACAATAGCAAAACACACCATAAGCAATATTAAGAGACAATTTGGCAAAAATAATTTGAAACTTGTATCAGAAAAAGGATTTCTAGTACATAGGAGCTCCTCCAAACCAATAAAAAAAAGCTCCAACAATCAACAGAAAATGAGCAAAGATTACAGAGTTCATAGAGAAGAAAACAGAAGTGGTGCTTTAACATACAAAAAACTACTTAATTTGACTCATAATTTGAAAATTTCAAGTTAAA
The DNA here is from genome assembly GCA_963574635.1 of Cheracebus regulus. Lineage (NCBI taxonomy): Eukaryota > Metazoa > Chordata > Mammalia > Primates > Pitheciidae > Cheracebus > Cheracebus regulus. The sequence goes on along the minus strand of CAUYQU010084798.1, from coordinate 15,616 downwards.
ATTAGTCCAAAGTTATATTTAATCTAAAAAGATCATGTAAACAGGTACAAATCTGATAGCAATGAGGAAATATTTTAAAATGGCAAATCCACTTATCCACTGATTCCAGTACATTTTTGGGAACTTATTATATAAACTCAAAAATGACATATGTATTGGGTTATTCAATGCAGTATTGCTCCTAACAGCAAAAGATTAGAAATAACATAAATGTCTGTTAATCACAACTCAATTAAGCAATAAAAGCATGTCTACAAACTGGAATAATAGACAATAGTATAAAAGAATGTGAAAGCTACTTATGTACTAATTTTGAATGATCTCTAAAAGATATACGTGAAAAAAGAATAAGACATACTATTCCATAATTTGTAAAAGCAGAGAATTCATACATGCTATATATGTATGTATGTGAATGTCTATGTGCATGTACTTGCCTGCACATGGATAAAATGACTCTGGAAAGGTACAGAGAAATGGGTAACCTTGGCTGCTACAGAGAACAGGCAGACTGAGGCACAGGGCAGAAGGCGGCTTATCAGGTTTACCCTTTTGTGCCTTCTGAATATGTGAATCACATCAACATGTTGCTTATTTAAAACAAATTAAAAAGTGGTCTTACTTGCGTATGATCTACCCTTCCAGCTGTCATCTGTCGGGTTAGAGAGCTGGCTCTGGCCTCTCTCAGAGGGATTTTTATCTATGCTGCTTAAAGACTGGCGGTCCAGATCCACATCCTAAATGTAAACCAGAAAAAAACACAATGCTCACTTTTCTTCACCATAATTTGGGCAGAGATGTGCCTGTTTTAATACAGCAGGTCCAGCCTCTATTTAAGTGCCTTGCTCAAAATAAAATTATACCACATGCTTAATGTAGCATGCCTCATAGGCTGCAATGGGGAGATTAAGAATTTAAATTACTTCTCCTCCCATTAAAATTTCAATTCCTATTCCAACCCAAAGGACATTTCTCTACATATTAGGATTTAATAGTAAGTGTGACAAGTTTTTTATGAGATCAAGTTCAAAGATAAATTACTAGTGCAGTCACCAGTTTTTTAAAAAGTAGCAGGCCAGGCATGGTGCCTGTAATCCCAGCACTTTAGGAGGCTGAGGTGGGTGGATCACCTGAGGTCAGGAGTTCGAGATCAGCCTGGCCAACATGGTGAAACCCTATCTCTACTAAAAATACAAAAAAAATTAGCTAGGTGTGGTAGCACACAACTGTAACCCCAGCTACTTGGGAGGCTGAGGCAGGAGAATCACTTGCACCTGGGAGGTGAAGGTTGCAGTGAGCAGAGATTGTGCCACTGCACTCCAGCCTAGGTGACAGAAAGAGATTCCATCTCAAAAAAAGAAAAAAAAGAAAAAAATATAAAAATTAGCTGGGCATGGTGGTGGGCACCTGTAATCCCAGCTACTTGGGGGAGGCTGAGGCATGAGAATCCCTTGAACCTGGGAGGTGAGGTTGCAGTGAGCCAAGATTGCGCCACTGCACTCCAGCCTGGGGGACAGAATGAGACTCTGTCTAAAATAAAATAAGATAAAAATAAAAAATTTGACAGCAGAAGACAGTTGCTATATCCCAAATGCTTTTTAAAATCTAATGGTCTTAGAGTCATTTAGGAATAAAAGTTAATAATTCAACTCCTCTCTGTAAACCAAAGTACTTAAAAATGAGATTTGAATTAGAATTTCTTTATGTGGACTCACACAAAAAGGAAGAACTACCACTTCTTTGGTGAAGAGGAAAGCACTATTAATTTAAGAGGGGAACAAACAAACATAATTATACCAAAGCACTATTTATAATGGTGAAACCTTGGAACTAACCTGAGAGTCCAATAAGGGAGAAGTAAAGAAATTATAATAATACGCAGCCACTGAAAATGTTGCTTTCAAAGAATTGTTTAAAATATGGAAAAATGCTCACATGTTGTTATATGCTAACTGATCCCTCATTTCAAATACGGCTGGCTTTAATAGGTGTGCACAGTCACACAAAGCAGCAGCCAGAAATGTAAACTGTGCTTTTTATTTAGCAGTTACTTATTTGCTTAATGCTTTTCTGGACTTTTTAAAAAATATGTTATGAACATATATTATTTTTAGAGCTTATAGCTTTTTTACTCACTTCTCATCAAAAAAGTACAAACTATACAGGTGTACTGATCTTTTACTAAGATAGGAGAAGAAAGAAAAGACAATCAAAGAAAAACCCAGCTTTTTCAGGAGTTCAAGACCAGCCTGGTCAAATCTTACCAAATGCTTTTCTGATGAATCCTCCTCCATTCCTGCAGGTCTCCATGTCAGCAAACTTAAGAAAAAGAAAGAGAAAGAAAATAATCAATGTGAAAGGCAATCAGGAGCTCTAAGACATCCACTGAACACGGAGATAAACAGGAACACCCACATGAACACTTACACATGTGGGATGGTTGTTTTGAAAATATCCAACATACAGTTGCAGGTTTCATCCCAGACTTCAGGACTGAATTTCTCTCCATTGGATATTACTAAGTTTTCTAAGCAATTTGTACCTGATCGAGCCAACTGTTCATTATCTGTAAAATAAAGCAATATCTATCCTTAAACTTCTACTGCTATTTTGATGCCAACCAGGTCTCTAATACTGTGTACTGTGAGTTGGAGACAGCAACTAATGAGTTTCTAGGCTTTTAATTAATGAAGCCATGCTACAGATAGTATTAAAGTTTTTACTAAAATTTTTTTGAAGAGATAAAATTGTTTATCATAGTTTTATTGCTAAGGAAGACAGAAGGTCAACATTTTGCTACTTTAAGTGGCTCATGTATGAAAAATGGTAATAGAAGAGAGAAAATATTAGACAATGTTTTAAAAATGTAGTCACTCATACACTACATTTCCAATTTTTGCCATCTGAACAATATCAAATGTTTTGTCATTTATTTTAAAATTAAGTCATTTTTTTCAAAATGTAACTAAATTTAGCCTTGCCCTAAGCCAAAATTATCTATGGATCCAGGTCTAATGTGCTAGCTGGGTATTTTTCCTGACAAACTCTAAACATGCAACTACTCAAATGAAAAATGCCTCTTGATGAAGCTGTTGATCAGGACCGAAATAGTACATTTTAAAAACATTTTACTATAGAAAATTTCAAACATACAAAAAAGAAAAAGAACGGTATAGTGCATGAAGGTACATCTTGTAGAATGCAAAAATAACTATATCCCATCTTTAAGAAATGCTTTATGATCTGACTTGGGGGGACTGTTTTTACATTGTAATTAAAACATATACATTTCATCAACTAAGATGTATTGTACTCCTTGACACTATATCCAAGCTTTCAAATATTGAAAAACCTAACCTCTCATTAAGGACTATGTAAGAAAGATGATGCCTAGAGACTTAAAGAATACCTTGTTTTACACACCACTGCAATTGTGCAAACACATCAGAAAGAAGAACTTCATTCAAAGCTTCATAAAACTGGGTAAAAACATCACAAATAGCATAAAGTGCATGATTGCAGGTTGTTGTCATCCACTCAGATTTCTGGGAAAACAAAAAGATAATGCGTAAAAGCTATTCTCCCTGCAGTGAGATGGGCACTCTTGTACGCCCCTGGCAAAATTGTTGTAGAAAGCAATTTGGTGGTATGTACCAATAGTGTTAAACATGTTAATACATTCATATGTACAGAGGATATTTATAAAATTATGGTGATGATGCCAAAAGTGGAAGCCAGAAGTAAAAAAACAAAACAAACAAACAAAAAAACCCACTGGATAGATTTGGTTACCCAAAAGCTAAATTTTCCAAAATGAAAAGGAAATAAAAATAATAAAGTGGGCAAATCATCTGCAACTCATGTAAGCATATGCTACATTATTTGTATATTTAAAAATGCATAAATCAATAGGAGAAAGATGACTAACCAAGTAGATAAGCTAAGTCTAATTCATAAAAGAAGAATTCATAAAAGGCAATTCCTAAGAATGATCAATCCTATGAGAGAAATTATGCCATCTCACTAGCAGTTTGAAACACTTTTTCAGTATGATACATTTGGCCTCTCAAATTAGCAATGATTAAAACAAATTAAAAGAAGAAGACCTGGAATGAATATGGAGAAACAGGAACTCTCATGCATTGCTGACAGAAGTGTAAATGGCTACAGAGATATTTGCAGGTGGGCTTAATGGTATGTATCAAAGGCTTAGTAACATGCATGCCCCAAACCTGGCAATTGGGCTACTTGTCTCTAAAGAGGAAACTGCCACCACCATCATGAGTACAAGTGTAGCTGCAAAAAATATTCATTTCAGTGCTGTCCAGAAAAACAGGAAGCAACCTAAATGTTCATGAACCGTGGAACATCCACAACTAAGACTATTTTGTAGCCATTATTAAAACAACATTGTGAAAAAAAAAAAAAAGCTCACACCTGTAATCAAAGTACTTTGAGGAGCTGAGGCAGGTGGATCACTTGAGGTCAGGAGTTTGAGACCAGCCTGGCCAATATGGTGAAATCCTGTCTCTACTTAAAGTACAAAAATTAGCTGGGCATGGTGGTACGAGCCTGTAGTCCCAGCTACTTGGGAGGCTGAGGCAGGAGAATCACCTAACCCAGGAGGCAAATGTTGCAGTGAGCTGAGATCACACCACTGTACTCCAGCCTGGGCAATACAGAGATACTCTGTCTCAAAAAAAAAAAAAATGAAACAAAACAAACCACTACAATTCTATTTTTTATTTTTATTTTTTTTGAGACAGAGTTTAGCTCTTGTTTCCCAAGCTGGAGTGCAATGGTGCAATCTTGGCTCACCACAACCTCCACCTCCTGCGTTCAAGTGATTCTCCTGCCTCAGCCTCCTAAGTAGCTGGGATTATAGGTGCCCGCCACCATGCCCAGCTAGCAAACAAAATTCTAGGAGAAAAGTTATAGCTATGGAAAAATACTCATGTATTAAGTTTAAGAAGTAGTTTACATATGTGTGTTTGGATTCTATTTTCATAGAGGAAAACAGAAAATAGAATCTGTGGATCACAAATACATGTGTGGGTGGACACATGCATGAAAGCAACACTTGAAGGTCTTAACAGTGGCTGCCTATGAAAAACTGAAACTGTGGGTGTTTAAATTTTTCTTTGTTTTTGGCTATGTTCTGCAGTTTTTTGTTTTTTTTTTTTTGAGATGGAGTCTTGCTATGTTGAGACAGGGTCTTGCTATGTTGCCCAGGCTGGTCTTGAACTCCTGGCCTCAAGCAATCCTCCTATCTCACCTTCTCAAAATGCTGGAATTATAGGCATGAGCCATTGTGCCCAGCCTCTGAACCATATTTAAACCATGTAGGAGACTGAGAAAAATTTGCAAAAACATTAACTCTAATTTTGGATGGTAAAAGTAAGAATTTTTTTATATTTGCCTAATATTCCATATTAGGATATTAGGCATATTATAAAAGTAACATTAGCATATGTCACTTTTACGTTGGGGTAAGGGAGGGAGGGAATGGTATTCCCAAAAGAAACTAAAAAAGTTACTTTCCCATCTAAAAATCTTGAGCTGGAATATCCTTTCACTATCCCTGTACCTCTAAGGGACAAACAAAAACACCTACAGGCATCAAACATCCTTTTTAAAAGAAGGCCTAATATTCAACATCATCTCCAAATACAACTTCATTAAAAACCCTTAAAGGACCAGAGACATTCCACTTTATGACTGTTCAGAGGTTGATAACGAACAAAACAACTACAATGACCAGTCCAGAGCCCTGCTGAACTGGAAGGTGCAATGCCTAAGGACCAAGTGGTAGAACACAGAGATGTATTTCCTCTCACTCTTCTGAACATGGGGAGAGTCACCGAGGACTAGCTGTCACTGGTAGGAGAGTACCAGAAAGCTGTTTCCATTTTTAAAACCTTAAGTTGCTCAGTATTTAAGAACTCCACGTAGACGATGATGCAGCCCCCAGAGGCAAATATAGGTCAGAAAGGCCTTCCTCTCCATCATAACCAGGGCAGTGCTGTAGTTATCACCTACCTCTGACTGCTGCTCAGGGAGTTTCATATTGTCAAAAATCCGAAACACGATTCTGAACAGGTCTTGCCACCAGTGCTTTTCAAAGGTGTGGCCATAGCTCTTCATGATCTCAAACATGACTGTGAGTCCTCTGGAGGAAACAAAGTCAGGCACAAAAGAGAGTGTGGTGGAGAAGAGAACAACAGAGAAGAGAGTGGGGTCAGGTGAGCAAGTGACTGAGGATCATTTCAGTGATGTAAGGGGCCACCGCACAGGGACATGGTTACCTTGTTCGTACATCTAACTTGCATCTATTAATGATGCAGGAAAGTTCAAATAAGATGGGGAACCAGCCTCGGACCCAGACTCTGTCACCAGGAGCTACATTCATGTCATCACTTGTGTATTCTTGTAGCACCTATGATGAAAATCACATCTCAGGTGTAAACTAAGCATGCACAAGGAACGAACTGAAAGGGAACTACATACAGATTAAGGCCCCACACATTTTTCTCTCCCAAAAATTTCCATTCAGCAACGGGACAGTGGGAATAGAGGGCACATGAGCAGTTTCCCAGTACAAATCTACGGACCTCTGTGGGTTTTAGAACAAGTTGAAGGGGGCAGATCACAAGAGTCCTGGGGGTGGGAGGTGTTATACTAAGAAGAGCTCTAAAGGTCAAATGGTGTTGACAAAATATTCAGGATGATTCATTATCTTGTGACTTTCTGGAATGCGACTGTAATACATACTACTTAAAATAATACCAGCAGCTACTATTTACTGAGTGCTATGGACCAGGCACTGTTAAAGTTCTTTTCATAGATTAACAATTCTCACAAGGATTCCAAGTGGCAGGTAGAAACAATGGTCTTGGGTTACAGATGAATTAACTGAAGCACCAAGAGCTTCAATAAGCTGCTCAAGGTTATGCAGCTAGGACGTGGCAGTTTTTCTACTCTCTGCCTTGTTTCTGGGATTTTGACTCCTCTGCTCTGTAACCACTCTTGAAGTGGTACTGAAATTTCTTTAGCAACTCTGGTTATCTAATAATGTTAGGCAATTTTTCTCTGTGCTTCAGTTAACTCCCTTGTACAATAAGGTATAATTACCTATCTTATAGGTCTGACGTGGGGACTAAATGAATCAACACACAGAAAATACCTAGAATGCTGCCCAACAAGTACAAAGTGCTCAATCAACATTGGCCCTATTATCATCACATCTTAGTGAGCTGTTGTAAGGGATGATATCATCTTAGAGGTTTATAGCTCTTTCTGTAAAGGATACTTAAGTAGAGATCTACACAGGACATCACAGTTTATAGATAGACTTGTTTTCACCCAATTTCAGTGTTTTGGTACTCTGTAATTTAAACCAAGTGGGCCTCTTTAGAAAGATGAGACACATGAAAACAACAACAACAACAAAACAACCCATCATTTTCAGGAGAAAACAAAAGGTAATTTTAAAATATGAGTTCTTAGGCATATTACAATGGCATGCCATTTCCTAAAAGAGAGGTTTGTTTTCTTTCAAATAGAAAGGTCTAGCTTCTTGAGCTTTGCCAAAATACAAAAGCTAAAATACAACAAACTTCTACAAAAACAATTTGTAGAATACCACAGGTTCAGTATGAATTAAAATACAGAATTTCACATACACCAAAGAATGCAAAGGCCTACCTCTCTGCCATGGCAGCATTTTGAAATAAACACCTAATTTAGGGCAAACACACATTTCTAAAACAGTAGCTGGAAAGCTCTTTGTTAGGACCAAGAATTTCTGCTCCATGACCCTTTTTCCCTTCACTGCCCATCTGAGTAACGTGAGGAAAAACGAACCCGAGGCCTCTCAGAGACATATTTGCCACAGAAGCGGATGAGCCGAATCGCTTCCATGCTCGTGTCAGGGAAAGCGGCGTTGCAGGCAAACTCTGATAAGCATTTCACAGCATCCTGAAAGGAATCGATGGCTGCAGGAAAATGGTGCTGGAAAATAGTTGCTGGGGGAACACAAGGCACATTTTTCATAAGACCAGGATTTAGAAATGGGGATGAAAAGCACACGCGCGCACACACACACACATACACACACACATACACACATGAGATAATTAACTTTGTGAAAATCTAAGAAAAGCATGTCAGTATCTTTGGAAGACAGTTTTTCTTATTAAATTACTCAGGAATGAATACATTGGGTACAGCTAGACAGTCTTCCTGAGCTCAAGCAATGATGTCAAGACCCAAATATCCATTCATTCAACATTTACTGAAAGCCAACTATGTGCAAAGATTACTCAATGCCTAAAAATTTCCATAGAGACCAAGTAAACATCTTGTTACATGCTGGCAGGCAGAACCCAGGATTCCTGGTCAGTCTGGAGGAGAGGGACACTGCACTAGCTCTAGGCTAGACTGCCCGAGTGCAAGTCCTGGCTCCATTACATCCAAACTGCGTGTCCTCAGGCAAGTGGTTATACTTGTTTTTCTCTGTCTCAATTTCCTCTTCAGTAACATGGGGGAAATAATGGGACAGTCTGTTCTCGTTATTCATGAAAGTTGCATTCTATAGAGTTGCCATAAACAATGAATTCAAGAATACTGAACCATGGCTCCTGGGGGAAATATGGAGATAGGAGCTAGATTCCTGCAAATCTCTGCTCAGAACATTTTCAAGAACCTTGTTGTATGTGTATTCCTGTTGAAAAGACACCTTGTCTTGTTTGTTTATTTTTTGAGATGGAGTCTCGCTCTGTTGCCCAGGCTGGAGTGCAGTGGCATGATCTCTGGTCACTGCAACCTCTGCCTCTTGGTTCAAGTGATTCTCCTGCCTCAGCCTCCTGAGTAGCTGAGATTACAGGCATGTGCCACCATGCCTGGCTAATTTTTTTTTTTTTTTTTAAAAGATGGGGTTTCTCCATGTTGGTCAGGCTGGTCTTGAACTCCCAACCTCAGGTGATCCACCCGCCTCAGCTTTCCAAAGTGCTGCGATTACAGGCGGGAGCCACCATGCCCGGCGTATTTTTTTTTTTAGTAGAGACGAGGTTTCACCATGTTGGTCAGGCTGGTCTTGAATTCCTGACCTTCTGAGCCACCTGCCTCGGCCTCCCAAAGTGCTGGGATTACAGGTGTGAGCCACTGTGCCTGGCCAAAAGACACCTTATTTAACAGATATTGTTGATTCATTAACATAAACTCACAGCCAATAGTGCTATAACTCATGCCTGAAGGAAGCTCATCTAACATATGTATTTTTTTCTAAGACACATCACAGCCTTTCTGCACATAGAACACTATCCAGCATTCAGCACTATGATTGGGGTGCATTTTAAACAGTGAAATAACCAACAAAAATATAAAAAACATGGCACTCAATAGGCCACAGAAAGCACATTTGTTTATGTCATGACAGTTGAAACAAGAGGGCAGGGTGCCACCTTCTTCCCCCACAACTGAGAAGATGCGCATTAGGTGACTTAAGTTTTTTGCTGTTCTGTGCACGCACATGTTGGCAAATGACCACAAAAGCACCATGAGTATCGGTTGTGGAGTTAATAATATATATACATCATAGTGAGTACACACATGGAATCCACCAATAATGAAGATCAGCTGTACTTCTTTCATAGTCATTACAGTGGCCTTAGGATTGAACTGACTTTCAAACTTCATCTGGCTTGAAATAACATTCATGTTTGTCTGCTGGACGCAAACTGACTGGTAACAGGAAAGGCCATTTAGAAAAGGGAAGGAGTAAGTCAAAACAGAGTTAAAATGCGGATTCATACTTGTCAAGTGCTTACAACACTGTCTGGCACATTACTATATCACAGTAGAGTCAAGATAGGGAGGCCCCTGTACATAATAAAATAGATAGCAAGTAAGTGACACCCTTCTAGACTTGCAGGTGGGACATTAGTAGGGAGGGAACACAGCCACTTACTGACAATGTGGCAAGTGGTCTGGAAGGCCAGCTCCACAATGTTCCCGTCATGATCAGAGGCTGCCTGGTGGAACACAGCAAAGATGTTCTTCCAGCCTGAGCGGATGTTGGCCGCCTGGGAGTTCACCATCTGGGCAATGCAGCGGATCGCCATGTCCCGGATGGTGGGAGACCTGAGGAAGGAACCGGACAGCCATATTATCTGTACTTTAGAGAATGGGAAGAGAAAAGAACATAGCTCATCCCTTAGAAGCAGCACTTAAACAAACATTTCTTATAGCACACAGCAATCCACATTTGGGCTCTGCCCCATTTCCTCTTACTTCCATTCCAACCCTAGCATGTTGCATAGAGCTACAACCACCAGTCTGCAATCATGAAACAATAACTCAAGGTTGAAAAGCTGACCCTCTGAATGGAAGAATAAAAGGAAAAAGTCTGGGTCTCAAATAGTCCCTATCTGGGTCATGTAACCAAAGTTGGAATGCTTGCCTCTGACTTCTTTCCTGTTATGAAAACAATAAACAGCCTTGCAGTTTAAGTCATTGTTGGTCAGTTTTTCTGGCCAGAAACGTTTCTAATAATATAATTCTGCCACCTAGAGATAACCATTGCTAAATTTTTTTTGTATATCTTCTTAGATTTTTGGGCAGGGATATACCTATGTGATAAACACATATATGTGGATTGGAGTATGCACATATAATTTAAGATGCAATGTTTACCCAAATTATTATAAAGCAAAACATGAGAAAATGGCTGATTTTCTGGAACAGCTGCAATTGTCTCACAACCTATTAAGACATACAATTATGAAGGAACCCTATTATCTCACAAATAGCAAGAAGAAAAGCTATATAAGCCTATTGCTTCAATAGTACTAGCTTTAAAAGTCAGTACAGTGGCCTTCAGATTGCAGGTTTGACTTTCAATTTTTTTTTTTCTTCAGACAAGGTCTTGCTCTGTTGCCCAGGCTGGAGTGCAGTAGAGCAATCTTGACTCATTGCAACCTCTGCCTCCCAGGCTCATGACTTTCAAATTTTGTCTGGCTTAGAATAACATTCATGTTTGTCTTCTAGGCCTACACTAACCAATAATAGGAAAGGCCATTTAGAGAAGGCAAGGAGAAAGTAAAAACAGTTAAAAATTAACTGAAAGTCCATAAAGTAAACATGCCAAATGAAGATAACAAAGGACTGGCTACACAGCGTAAATAACTTCAATATATGATAAAAATGAATTCATGGTTGTCTCCCCATGGAGAATAAAGCAACTTTTTGACAAAACTATATTTATTAAAATGTTTTTTGCCTGATTGTTAGAAGATATGATGATAGTAAATGTTTTGGAAAATGCAGAAAAAGTATGATTAAAAAAATTCACCTGGGCCCAGTGGGTTCACGCTTGTAATCCCAGAACTTTGGGAGGCCGAAGCAGGTAGATCACCTGAGGTCAGGAGTTCAAGACCAGCCTGGCCAACATGGTGAAACCCCATCTCTACTAAAAATACAAAAATTAGCTGGGCATGGTGGTACATGCCTGTAATTCCAGTTACTTGGGAGGGTGAGGGAGGAAAACTGCTTGAATTGGGGAGGCAGATTGTAGTAAGCCAAGATCACACCACTGCACTCCAGCCTGGGCGACAGGGTGAGACTATATCTTAAAAAAAAAAAATCCTTTACATGATATATGGTATTTCAAATGGAGAGATACATTTCACTATCTCTATTATATTGTCTGTCCAATACTACAACCAGCCTTTTTCTCTAAACTGTTAGTCATTTCCCACATTATAAACATTGTGAACCTTTTTTTTTTTGAGATGGAGTTTCTCTTGTCATCCAGGCTGGAGTGCAGTAGCATGATCTCAGCTCACTGCAACCTCTGCCTCCTGGATTCAAGTGATTCTCCTGCCTCAGCCTCCTGAGTAGCTGGGATTATAGGCGTGTGCCATCACGCCCAGTTAAATTTTGTATTATTAATAGAGACGGGGTTTCATCATGTTCGCAATGCTGGTTGTGAACTCCTAACCTCAGGTGATCCACCTGCCTCAGCCTCTCAAAATGCTGGGATTACAGGCATGAGCCACCACACCTGTCCAAACATTGTAAACATTTTTAACAGCTAAACAATATCCCATGTTGTGCCTGTACCAACATTTATTTTAACATCTGTTTATTTAGACAGTTTCTGTTTTTTTCTAGACAACTATTTTCTGTGACTTATAATTCTTTATTATATTTCACATTAACTGCTTTGGATAATTACAGAAGTATGGAATTACTGAGTCAAAGGAGCACAAAAATATCGGGATTCTTAACCAAAATGCTTTTGGAAATGTTACAGTAAATTACAGTTCCACTTACAGTATCTAAGACTGCCTGGCAACATGTGATTCTAAACTCACTCTGCCCCTTTTCAAATGGGAATGGGGGACAGGCAGGGAAGGTCTGGAGTTAGAAGATAAGGGCTTCCATGCAATCAGACTCGAGCACATGGCTTGGCCATGTGAGGCCTTAGTCTCCTCAGGCACTCTCAACGATGTTCCCAAAGGTGGGAAAATACTTTTGTGTATTTGCTAAAATCAAGGGTTCTGCCAGACTCTGGGCTTAATTTTGGTTCTCTTGAAATGAGCAATAAAGCAGACAATGCAGACACCAGGAAAAAGAGAGGCACGTCAAGGAAACTTTTCTGGTGTCATTTTATTCACTACCATAACAGCCTGCTGCTCTGGCTTCCAGCTTGGGAGCTTTCATTTTCTTTTAAAAAAAAAAAAGAAAGAAAAAAGAAAAGAAAGGACAGACTCGGCTGGTCATGCCTGTAATCCCAGCACTTTGGGAGGCAGAGGCAGGCGGATCACTTGAGGTCAGAAATTTGAGACCAGCCTGGCCAACATGGTAAAACCCCATCTCTACTAAAAATGCAAAATTAGCCAGGCATGGTGGTGCGTGCCTGTAATCCTAGGTACTTGGGAGGCTGAGGAAGGAAAACTGCTGGAACCCAAGAGGCAGAGGTTGCAGTGAGCTGAGATCGCCATCACTGCACTACAGCCTGAGCAACAAGAGCGAAACTCCGTCTCAAAAAAAAAAAAAAACAAAAAGATCCAGGCTGATCTGGAGTACACTTTTTAGGGGAGTGCATGCAGACATGAGGAATTAGGTCCAACAGTCATCCTTGACATTTCTTCGTTTATGCTCCATAGCCAATTCATCACACATGGTGTAGGATTCCCTTTCCAACTGTGCACAGAATCTAATCCATCACTGCCACTGCTCCCACTTGGTCCAAACCTGGACAACTACAGTGGCCTCCTACCTCACCCCATTGCTCCTCATTTTACATGGAAAAATGCAGGGTTATCCTTTAAAGTATGTCAGACCATTTCACTTCTCTGCTTAAAATCCTCCAATGGTTTCCATCTTTCACGAGCATAAGCCAAAGTGCTGACAATAGCCAATACCTCCTATGTGATCTAGGTGCTCTGCTAGCACTGGGAGGGACTTTACCTTCTACTACCTGCCTTGTTCCATCCATTCCAGCCACACTGGCCTTCTTAACTATGCCAAGCACTACCTGCTACAGGCCTTTTGCTTTTGCTCTTCCCCCTGTTCATAATTCTCATGCCAAGGCAGCATATGGCTACTCTTGGCTTATTCCTAACTTCCCTCAGGCCTTTTCCTAAGGGTCCTCTTAACAGACACATGTTAGCTGGCTGCCCTGGATAGAAGAATGCTTCCATCGCTATCCCCTTACCTTGACATAATATCCTTCAGAGCACATTACCACCACTGATATTTATGTTCAAGTGATTCTCCTACCTTAGCTTCCCGAGTAGCTGGGATTACAGGTGCCCACCACTACGCCTGGCTAATTTTGTATTTTTAGTAGAGATGGGTTTTCACCATGTTGGCTAGGTTGGTCTCAAACTCCTGCTCAGGTGATCCACCCACCTCGGACTCCCAAAGTGCTGGGATTACAGGCGTGAGCCACTGTACCCAGCCAAAAACAGGGATTTTAAAATGTTTTCTTTATAGTGCCTAGCAGATGACAGGCCTCAATAAGTATAGACTGAGTGAGTAAATGAACAGTATGGGCCCAGTGTCCTGACCTCTTTTATATCTTCCTGGGGAAAAAGTGCTAGGTCACATAATTCTTATCCTGGTTTGAGGAGGCATCTGCGGTGGTTCTTTCTCTAATCTCCCCCAGCACCAGCCCCAATAGAGGTTCAAAACACATTTCTACAAGTTGCAGGATGACATCTGTCCTTCTAGGAAAGGTTACACATAGATCTTAGTGAGATTTACTTCAGAAAAATCGATGTGAATCACAGTCTATTCATTCTATTTGTTTCCACTGACAAGGAAGGAAAAAAAAAATAATCATGTGGTTAGCGTTAGGAGGGCTTCTGGGAGCTCCAAAAGGAAATTTGACCAAGGGTCTTCCAGAGCAAAACACATACCTGTTTTTCTTCATAATATGCTCAAAGGGCCTCAGAAAATCTTTCTGGAAACGGAAGTTGGCTAATTCACCCTTCTCAAGAAACTTCATGGAGAGCTGCCTTAATGAGTCAACAGCAAAGATAGCCACATCTTCATTAGGGTTGCAGCCAACCTGAGCAGAAGAGGAACTGATGTGAAACAGGTACAGTGTAACAGTGACAGAAGTGGGGCTCTTAGCAGCAAAGATGGACAGCCTACCTTCAAAACAAACATTGTGGGAAAACACACCTAAGAAGAAAATAAAATGCTGTTTCTTGGCTATCATCTGTCCAATTTTATTTAAGCGTAAGGACGAAATTCAGTCAGTATTGCATATTTAATTAAATATGCATTTAAAATATGCTATTTTTTTCTTTAAATTTCATTTTATTACTATTATTATGATTTCCAAGATGGAGTCTGGCTCTGCTGCCCAGGTTAAAGTGCAGTGGCATGATCTCTGCTCACTGCAACCTCCACCTCCCAGGTTCAAGCGATTCTCCTGCCTCAACCTCCCAAGTAGCTGGGATTACAGGTGCCTACCACCATGCCCAGCTGATTTTTGTATTTTTAGTAGAGATAGGGTTTCACCATGTTGGCCAAGCTGGTCTTGAACTCCTAATCTCAGGTGATCCACTCACCTCGGCCTCTCAAAGTGCTAGGATTACAGGTGTGAGCCACTGAGCCCAGCCTATATTTTCTTTTCTTTTCTTTTTTTTGCTATTAAACTTGCAATTATACTCAATTTTTCTAATTGTAAAATACACATAACACAAAATCTACCATCTTAACTATTCTAAGTGAACAGTTCAGTAGTATACATTCATACAATTGTGAAACCAATCAGAATTCTTTTCTTTTCTTTTTTTTTTTTTTTGAGACAGAGTCTCGCTCTGTCAACCAGGCTGGAGTGCAGTGGCATGATCTTGGCTCACTGCAACCTCTGCCTCCGGGGTTCGAGAAATTCTCTGCCTCAGCCTCCCAAGTAGCTGGGATTACAGGGGCCCGTCACCATGCCGAGCTGATTTTAGTATTTTTAGTAGAGATGGGGTTTCACCATCTTGGCCAGGCTTGCCTTCAACTCCTGACCTCGTGATCTACCTGCCTCTGCCTCCCAAAGTGCTGGGATTAGAGGTGTGAGCCACCTCACCCAGTCCTCTTTTCTTTCTTT
>CAUYQU010084797.1:0-42495 GCA_963574635.1 Cheracebus regulus | reverse complement strand
TTTTTTTTTTTTTTTTTTTTTTTAAGATGGGGTTTCACCATGATGCCAGGCTGGTCTTGAACTCCTGACCTCAGGTGATCCACCCACCTCGGCCTCCCAAAGTGCTAGGATTACAGGCGTGAGCCACCGCGCCCGGCCTATAATACTCTCTAATGGTTATTTTTATTTCTGTGGAGTCAGTGGTAATATCTCCTTTATTATTTCTGATTGTATTTATTTGAATTTTTGATCTGCTCTTTCTTATTAGTCTATCTAGTGGTATATCTATATTAGTTTTTTCAAAAAACAGCTCCTGAATTTGTTGATCTTTTGAGTGGTTTCTCATGTCTCTATCTCCTTCACTTGAGCTCTGATTTTGGTTATTTCTTGTCTTCTGCTAGCTCTAGGATTTCTTTGCTCTTTGTTTCTCTAATTATTTTACTTGTGATGTTAGGTTGTCAACTCGAGATCTTTCTAGCTTTTTGATATGGGCATTCAGTGCTTTAAATTTTCCTCTTGCCGGGCGTGGTAGCTCACGCCTGTAATCCCAGCACTCTGGGAGGCTGAGGCAGGCAGATCACAAGGTCAGGGGATCGACACCATCCTGGCTAACACAGTGAAACCCCGTCTTCAAAAAAAAAAAAAAAGTTTTCCTCTTAACACTGCCTTAGCTGTGTCCCAGAGATTTCAATATGTTTTGTTGTCATTCTCATGACTTTCAGAGAACTTCTTGATATCTGCCTTAATTTCATTATTTACCCAAAGGTCATTCAGGAGCAGGTTATTTAATTTCCATGTAATTGTATGGTTTTTAGTAAATTTCTTAGTCTTGAGTTCTAATTTAATTGTACTGTGTCTGAGACACTGTTTATTATGATTTCAGTTGCCTTGCATTTTTCTGAGGAGTCTTTTTCTTCTAACTGTGTGACTGACTAGAGAAAGTGCTATGTGGTGATGAAAAGAAGGTATATTCTCCTGTTTTGGGTCGAGAGTTCTGTAAATATCACATCCATTTGATCCAGAGCTAAGTTCAGATCCTGAATATCTTTGTTAATTTTCTGTCTCAGTGATCTGTACGATATTATCAGTGGGGTGTTAAAGACTCCCACTATTATTGTGTGGGTGTCTAAGTTCTTTGAAGACCTCTAGAAACTTGTATAAATCTGGTGGCTCCTGTGTTTGGTGCATATATATTTAGGATAGTTAGTTCTTCTTGTTTAATTGAACTCTTTGTGATTATGTAATGCCTCTATTTGTCTTTTTTGATCTTTGTTGGTTTAAAGTCTGTTTTGTTGGAAACTAGGATTGCAGCTCCTGCTTTTTTCTGTTTTCTATTTGCTTGGTAAAATTTCCTCCATTTCTTTATTTTGAGCCTATGCGTGCCATTGCATGTAAGATGGGTGTCTTGAAGACAGCATACCAATGGGTCTTTAGTCCTTTATCCACTTGCTACTCTGTATCTTTTAATTGGGGCATTTACTCAATTTATATTTAAGATTAGTATTGTTATATGTAGATTTCATCTTGTCATCTTGATGCTGGCTGGTTATTTTGCAGACTTATTTATGTGGTTGATTGATTTATAGTGTCACTGGTTTGTGTACTTCAGTGTGGTTTTGTAGTGGTTAGTAATAATTTTTTTCTTTCTAAATTAGTGCTTCCTTTAGGAGTTTTTGAAAGGCAGATCTGGTGGTAATAAGTCACCTCAGCATTTGCTTATCTGAAAGGAATGTTATTTCTCCCTAGCTTAGGCTTCATTTGGTAAGACACAAAATTCTGGGTTAAAATTTCTTTACAAGAATGTAAATATTGGCTCACAATCTCTTTTGGCTTGTAGGATTTTAACTGAGAGGTCTGCTGTTAGTCTGATAGACTTCCCTTTATAGGTAACCTAGCCTTTTTTCTGGCTTCCCTTAAATTTTTTTTCATTTCAACTCTGGAAAATCTGATGATTATAAGGTCTTGGGTATGATCTTTTCATGGAGTATTTACTGGGTTCTAAGCATTTTCTGAATTTGAATGTTGGCCTGTATAGCAAGATTGGGGATGTTCTCATGGATGATATTCTGTGATATGTTTTCCAAATTGGTTAGTCTCCCCAGCTCTTTCAGTACACCAATCAGTTGTAGATTTGGTCTCTTTATATAATCCCATTTTTCTCAAAGTTTTTTTTTTTTTTTTAATTCTTTTTTATTCTTTTTTCTCTATTACTGTCTGCCTTTCTTAGTTTAGAATGAAAGTTTTCAAGCTCTGAGATACTTTTCTCTGCTCAGTCTATTCAGCTATTAATACTTGTGATTCTACTATAAAATTATTGTATTGTGCTTTTCAGCTCTACCAGGTTGGTTAGATTCTTCTCTATCCTGGTTGTCTGTCAGCTCCTGCAATGTTTTATTATAATTTTTAGCTTTCTTGCATTGAATTAGAACATGCTCGTTTAGCTCAGTGAAGTTCATTTTTATCCGCATTCTGGAGTCTTCGTCTGTTATTTCAGCCATCTCAGCCTTGGCCCCATGCTGAACCCCTTGCTGGAGAAGTAACATGCGCTCATTTGGAGAAGGGAGAACACTCTGGCTTTTTGAGGTTTTTTTTTTTTTTTTGAAAGCCCCAAATTCACATACCTAGTGGTGCCCGGCTTCTCTGGCTTTTTGAATTTTTAGTATTCTTGTACTGATTCTTTCTCACTTTTATGTGCCTATCTACCTTTAATCTTTGAGGTTGATGACCTTTGAATGGGAGTTTTTGTTTGTTTGTTTTCTTGTTAACCATTTGGCCATTTTTTTGTGGCGCTGCTGCAATTTGTTAGGCATCTGCCCCAGTCCCTAGTTCTTGGATTTTTCACTATCTAGAGGTATCACCAGGGAAGGCTGTGAAACAGCAAATGTAGCAACCCACTCTTTCCCCTGGGAGCTCCATCTCCGGGGAGGTACAGACATGTTGCTGGCCCAAGCACATCTGTAGGAGGTGACTGGAGATCCCAGTTAGGAGGTCTCACCCAGTCAGGAAGAACAGGACTAGGAACCCACTTAAAGAAGCAGTCTAGATACACTTCCATTTATTTTTTGAGACAGAGTCTCATTCTGTTGCCCCTCTCTGTCACACAGGCTGGAGTGCAGTGCCACAATCTTGGCTCACTCTGCCTCCTGGGTTCAAACGATTCTTCTGTCTCAGCATCCCAAGTAGCTGGGATTATAGGCACACGCCACTATGCCCAGCTAATTTTTGTATTTTTTATTTTAAAGATGGGGTTTCACCATGATGGCCAGGCTGGTCTTGAACTCCTGACCTCAGGTGATCCACCCACCTTGGCCTCCCAAAGTGCTAGGATTACAGGCGTGAGCCACCGCCCCTGGCCTAATTTTTGTGTTTTTAGTAGAAACTGGGTTTCACCATGTTGGCCAGGCTGGTCCAAACTCCTGACCTCAAGTGATCCACCCGCCTTGGCCTCCCAAAGTGCTGGAATTATAGGAATTCGCCGCTGAGCCTGACCTCTAGCCCCACTTTCACACAGCAGCCATGCCGTGCTGGGGTACCATTTCTTCCCCTGATCAGGTTGGGCTCTCCAAAGCCTGGAGGCTGAAACAGCTAAGTTGCTGAAACAGAAAAGATGGTGGCCCACCCCTCTCTCTAGGAACTCTCCCAAAAAGTTTTCAAACCTCTGTGGCCAGAGAACATCAGTGGAAGTAACTGGAGGCCTTGGTTGGGAATTATCACCCAGAGGTAAGGAGCATATCAGGGTCCCTCTTAAAGAAGCAAGTCTGGCCAAATTATGGAAAAGCCACTGTGCTGTTCTAGGAGATCCCTTCTTCCCCTGGAGAGTTTGGACTCTCCTAAGCCCACAGGCTGGAATGGCTGAGTTGTCCAAACACCAAATATGGTAGCCCACACCTCCCACTGGGCACTGCATCCCAGGGAGAAATCAAAACTCTGTCTGCCAGAGAATATGGGAGGGGCTGGCTGGAGGCCCTGGTAAGAGGCCCCACCCTGAAACAAAAAATATGTCAGGATTCCACTGAAAGAAGCAGTCTGGCCACATTTTGGTAGAGCCACTGTCCTGTGGTGGGGGCTTCGTTCCATCTGCTGTCAGTTTTGTTTGGACTTTCCTAAACCTACAGGCTAGAATGGCTGAGTCGTCCAAACAACAAATAATGGCAGCCTGGCCCTTCCTCCAGGACTCTGTCCCATCCCACGTTGGTGCAGCACTGTTGGTGAGGGGTGACTGGAAATCCAAGCCAGTGAATCTTCTCTGTGAAGGGCCATGAAAGTGGGGCCCACAGACTGATGCTGCTTTGCCTCACGGATTCAGCTTCCTTTCTAAGAGTGTTTACGGAGGTTCAAACTCCCATGTTGTCTGAGTTGCTGTCACCTTTGCCAGAGATACCAGAGCCAGCGTATCTAAGGCTTCTGAGATTCTGTTTGTGCCTGAGCAGTTGCTCAGCCAAGACCATGCAGCTGCGCATGTCAGACCAAAGGCCCTGCCAGAATGGGTTCACAAGAAAATCTCCTGACCCAAGGCTTGCAAAGATCCATGAAAGAAGTGTGGTTTTCCAGGGTCACACATTCACTCACCACTTCCCTGGGCAGGGTGGGTTCCCTTGACTCTGTGTTACTCGTGAGTGGTCAGTGGCTTTGCCTGACTTTCCTCCCATTCTCCACAGGTTGAGCTGTTTCCTTCATGAGTCTCAATGCAAATACCTGGGTGTTTCAGTTGAAGGTGCTGCATTTACTCTCCTCTTTTGTTCCTTTCCATGAGAGCCACACATTGTAGCTGCTTCTAGTCAGGCATCTTGGCACCCTTTTCTGCTACAATATTTTGGTAGATGGTTTTAATCCTGTAGGCTGCCTCATGGCCCAGATGGCTGTAGAAGCACCAGCCTGCACCAACAACCATGTGTATTTCAAAGAACAAGGAAGAGGAAAGATGCAAGGTCACAGTGGCTCACGCAGCTGTGTTAGCCCCATCTAAGGAGTCTCCCCAAAGTTCCATGAATTCTTCTGGTTATACCCAATTGTCCTGAACATCCTCTAGTCGTTGTTAGCTTCAATAGGGGTCAGAAACTATAATCTTTGTGTTTGGTAACTTGCTGTTTGAATGAAACTGAATCTGTTTTTTTGAGGTGAAGTTTTGCTCTTATTGCCCAGGCTAGAGGGCAGTGGCACGATCTTGGCTCACCCCAACCTCTGCTTCCCAAGTTCAAGCGATTGTCCTGCCTCAGCCCCCCGAGTAGCTGGGATTACAGGCATGCACCACCATGCCCAGCTAGTTTTATATTTTTAGTAGAGATGGAGTTTCTTTATGTTGGTCAGGCTGGTTTTGAACTCCCGACCTCAGGTGATCCACCAGCCTCAGCCTCCCAAAGTGCTGGGATTACAGGCATGAGCCACCGTATGCGGCCAAATCTCTGTTTTTATTCTTTTAGGCTAAAAGAAACAAAGAAGGACATTATATAATGGTAAAAGGATCAATGCAAAAACAGGAGTTAACGATCTGGGTGATCATTAACATAGGAGCACCCAGATACCTAAGACAAGTTCTCAATGACTTATAAAGAGATTTGGACACCTGCACAATAATAGCAGGAGATTTTGACACCACATTGTTAATATTCGATGGATAAATCAGATAGAAAATTAATAGGGACATCTATGATGAATTTAGACCTGGAATAAGTAAACTTAGTGAATATTTATAGAATTCTCCACCACAGGTCTACAGAACATACATTTTTCTCAGTATCATATTACACCTATTCTGAAAGTGACTACATAATTGGAAGTGGATTATTCTTCAGCATTTGCGTAGCATTTTACAGACTTAAATGAAATATTGGTTGGCTGTTTATTTTCTTCCCTTTTCCTTCCTGTCTTCATTGTTAAGCACAACTATTGGCATAAAAGAAGTTTTTAATACCCTTTCAATATTGCATTCCAGCCTCGGCAATAGAGCAAGAATCCTATTCTCTCTCCCTCTTTTTCTCTCTCCTTCTTTTTTTTTGTCTCAAAAAAAAGAAGAAAAAGCAGACCGGGCGAGGTGGCTCACGCCTGTAATCCTAGCACTTTGGGATATCGAGTTGGGTGGATCACCTGAGGTCAGGAGTTCAAGACCAGCTTGGCCATCATGGTGAAACACCATCTTAAAAAAAAAAAAAAAGAAAGAAATGAAAAAACAGCCAGACACGGTAGCTCATGCCTGTAATCCCAGCACTTTGGGAGGCCGAGGTGGGGGGATCACAAGGTCAAGAGATCGAGACCATCCTGGCCAACATGGTGAAACCCCATCTGTATTAAAAAATAATAATAAAAAGAATGAAAAAAATAATAAAAACTGTGGCAATAACCAGTACTCTTTTGCTACACTAAATTAAAAGATAAAGAGAAGAAGATGGAGTTATTCTCAGGTGAAGTGGGCACTTATTTTCTAAATAAAGCCTCTTTTGGTGTTTATTTATTTTCAGATTGTATGGGGAAACATCTTCATTCTGACAAGCACTTCCTTTATGGCCAAAGGTTAGTCAAGCTTAACTGAACCCTCTTTTTGACGAAGCCGACCTTGACTTACTACCCTGCTCCTGATTTGAGAAGCTCATTTTCGGAAATCCTGCTAAGATTACTTAGTGAGAATTCACATATTCTTTACATCAACTGAAAACTTCATTCCTCTTCCTAACATTTAATTCTTTAGCCTTCCTATATCCAGAATCTTGTTAGAAAAAAATCTCTCTTCCTTTGGTGTTTTGTCAAATTTCTCTCAGTAATTTGTTATCCACTGATTTATTCTGCCGATTGACTATAAATCCTGAGTTGTCTGTGTTCAGAGTTATGATCAGTTTTTGAGCCCTATTACAATGATCATAACATCTACTGCAATAGTATTAAAGTCTTTCTTCCCAATTTTTAACAAATGTCAAAATTATTTTGACAGTTGCCCAATAAGATGTTTGAGTATAAAAACAATTTTTAGTTCCCAAGAAAAATGATGTGAATTATGTGTAGTTGTATCTGCCTGACCCTTGTGTGTCTGAAAAATTATCTTATTTTTCAAATGGGGTGAGGGTGAAAGATTATAGAGCCAACATGTTCCTAAAATGCTGAGTCAGAATTGAAATCATACAAATCAAAGAGGTAGAATGCTTGGATGCCAATATTTTTAACCTTGAGTATACTTTGATTGTCTGTGCTCAAATTATTGTGAAACTAAATCAAATACACACAAGAAAACTGTTAATTATTAAAATTAAACATGGTACAATGTAGCATTGACTAAAAACTGATACAAGAGAAAAATATTCTCAAAAACATTTGAGTATCCACAATTTGACCCAGGAAAGTTGGCTGGGTAGAAATAATGGTCTCTCTAGAAAATTTATAGAAGCAGAATCTATAAATTATGATATGAAAAATGTCAGGTAATTTTTCTTTAAAAATCTTGATCCAGTTAAAAATAATTCAATTAAATTAAAAATTAGAGCAAATTAAGGTGAATTAGTTATGTTTTTATAAAATATAAATTTTGGAGTTAAAATGTCATGTATAAGTTTGCTCCGGAAAACACATTCTCAAATAAATAAAATCTGACTTTATGTAATTATTTGTTTGATTTTATCTACTTATTAAACTCATAATAAAATTATCTTGTGCAGTCCAAGTTCTCTCATACAACATGATATGGTCAAAATGGAAGGGTAAAAATTTAAAGACCAACTTAACATTTGTCATTTTTTTTTTTTTTTTCAGAGATGGGGTTTCATGGCTGGGCACGGTGGCTCACGCCTGTAATCCTAGCCCTTTGGGAGGATGCGATGGGTGGATCACCTGAGGTCAGGAGTTCAAGACCAGCCTGGCCATCATGGTGAAACCCCATTTTTATTAAAAAAAAAAAAAAAAGAAGAGATGGGGTTTCACTTTGTTGGCCAGGATGGTCTCAATCTCCAGACCTTGTGATTCACCTGCCTTGGGCTCCCCAAGTTCTGGGGTTACAGGTGTGAGCCCCTGTCCCCGGCCGACATTTGTCATCTTAAATGTACTATAAGAATGCCTTTTAAGCTGGGCACAGTGGCTCACACCTGTAATCCCAGCACTTTGGGAGGCTGAGGCGGGTGGATCACCTGAGGTCAGAAGTTCAAGACCAGCCTGACCAATATGGTGAAACTTCGTCTTTAAAAAAAAAAAAAAAAAAATGTCTTTTAAATTAATTCGGTGACTAGGCTTTTAAGTGCATGTTTTAGGTTATGCTGAAATGTCAAATAGCTCCCTTCCTAATTTGCAGTAGATTAATAGCATATTTTAGCACATATAACAGTGCTTTTGGGTGTCCAAGATGAAAAGGCACCTCCTCTCTATGTGGTCATTCAGGAACTCGGAGTTCTTTCATTATTTGCCTTCATCATCCGTGAGTCTTGGTTTCCCTTTGTGTTCAGTCCCCTGAAAATAAAGTCCTTTGGAAGATTTCATGGACTCATCTAATTGGAGCTCACATCTGTCTCACTCCATCAACATTGTCAATGACTGGTCACATATCTGCATCTGATGTAAAGGAGGCTAAGAAATGTAATTCAGCTCTGTGGCTAAAAATGGGGAGAAGAGATTTTGATGAAAGACAAGAGTTTTCTGTAGTAGTTTGTCACTCATAATGATTTACTGTGTTTCTCAAATATTTATTGAGCATCTATCATAGCCAAGCACTGTGACAAGGGCTTCAGAGAGAACAGAGAGCTGACACAGCAGAGTCCTAGTCTGAGAGAAGCTCACAGTTTAAGAAAATAAGGAAAGACATGGTATGGAGTGCCTGCTGTCATAAGAAAAAGAGTAATAATGTGAAAGGGCTCTGAAAGTTTAATTTTTCTACTGTGGGAAACTTCCTGAAGAACATAGCAAGTAAGCTCCACTCTGAGAGATAAGTAATATCTGGTTGGTAGAGAAAGATAGAAGCAGGAGGGATAGAGTTGGAATCATTTCAAAGTCAACACTCAAAGTGAATCATTTCACTCGGATTCCACTTAATGGTGGAACGGTTTTACAAGCTCTTGTGAGATTGTATTGTACACTGTAGGGGTGAAGAACAGAGTGTGGGTGACTCCTGCCTCCATAGAATTCAATATTCCATTTGTCTCAGCATAGCCAGTGCCCAGAGTCATTTTCAGAGAAGTTTCAAATGCTGGGGAAAGGCTGGCCTCTGAACTAAAGAGAGTTCTCTGTTTGGATACAGGTGGAACTGTAAAACATTCACTCTGTCCCCATTTCATTGTCATAGAATTCCTCATACCTGTTTCCACGAGGAATGAACTGGATGTGTTTGAAGACAAGCTGAAGAGCTACATTACCTCTGCAAAGAAGATGGGAATGATGGCCCCAGTTAACCCTGTAGGGGAAAGAGCTGACCAACATCACCAAAGGTAACTATTTAACCTCCACAGTGTGGAATCTTGAGAGTGGGACCTGTACCTCATGGCAGGTAAACACCCGTAGTCAATATTGCTGCTAGTCTTGGTGAAACTTCCCTGAAGTTACTTTCCTAATAGATAAATATGTTCCAGCTCATTTATGTTTCCCTGGGTTCACTAGAAAGACAAACAGGTTAGAAACCAGGCCATATTTTGTAAAGCTATTTAAAGCTAAAGTGTGAACATGTTCTAAGAATTTTTTAAATAGCCTGTTTAAATTTTTAAATTTAATCTATTGGAATAATTAAAATGATTCTTTAATTTCAAATTTGGACAAAATAAAACACCAAACACTTTTTAAATTAAGGTGATAAGAAAAGTTTATTTATGTCTTTCAAACTTTGTCTTAAACTTACTTGTATTGGGATGGGCATGGTGGCTCACGTCTGTAATTCAACACTTTGGGAGGCCGAGGCAGGCAGATCATTTGAGGTTGGGAGTTCGAGACCAACCTGACCAACATGGAGAAATCTTGTCTCTACTAAAAAAAATTACAAAATTAGCCAGGCGTGGTGGCGCATGCCTGTAATCTCAGCTACTCAAGAGGCTGAAACAGGAGAATCATTTGAACCTGGGAGGCAGAGGTTACAGTGAGCTGAGATCGAGCCATTGCACTCCAGCCTGGGCAACAAGAGCAAAACTCTGTCTCAAAAAAAAAAATTACTTGTATCTTAAAATGGTAGCTTTCTTTGAAAATTACATATTCTAGTAATAAGTTCACTGCTCATAAGTGGAAAGTTATTAACTATTTCCCAATGAGGAAGAATCTTCTAATATGAGCTAAAATACATGAAATAAATGGTTTCCAACAGCTCCTGAAGATTTGTCAAGTCCATGTCAAAAAGTTACATGTATGAAAAAAATTACATGTATGAATTTATTTCTTGACCCTTAATTCTATTCCACTAATGTGTATGTATTGATCTTGCATTCTACAACTTTGCAGAATTTGGTTATTAGCATTAACAATTATATGATTATTATTTCAGATTTTTTTGTTTTAAGATGGGGTTTCACCATGTTGGTCAGGCTGGTCTTGAACTCCCGACCTCAGGTGATCCGCCCACATTGGCCTCCAAAGTGCTTGGATTACAGGCGTGAGCCACTGCGCCCGGACTATTTCAGATTTTAATTATATACATATAATTGTAACATCTATATATAGAAACAAGCTTTTTTCTTTTCCAATTGAAGTGTATCTTTTCTTGCATTGCCCAATTATTCTGGTCTGATTTCTATTAAAATATTGATCAGAAGTAATGAACACAAGTATCCTTGTCTTGTTCCCTATCTTAAAGAGAGAGCTTTTAGTTTTTCACCCTTGCAAATAATGGTAGTTTTGAGTTGTTTTTTTTTTCCCGGCAGGTGAGTTGTTACACACTACTTAGCATATTCTTACTTCCATGGCCACCATCCTGCTTGTTTTGAGGGTTTTATATGTGTCTTTTGTTATGTTGAGGAAGTTTTAGTCTATAGCCTACTAGATAAGTGCTCTTATGAAAGAGTTTGGGATTATGTCAAATATTTTCTCTGTCAATTGAGATGATTATGCTGTTTTCTAAAATTTATTCTATTGAGTGGGTATATTGCATTAATTGATTTCAATTTTTTTTTTTTTGAGACGGAGCCTTGCTCTGTCACCCAGCTGGACTGCAGTGGGGCCGTCTTGACTCACTGCAACCTCTGACGCCGGGGTTCAAGTGATTCCCCTGTCTCAGCCTCCAGAGTAGCTGGGGCTACAGGCGCCCACCACCACGAAGACCGGCTAATTTTTTTTTGTATTTTAGTAGAGATGGGGTTTCACCATGTTGGCCAGGATGCTCTCAATCTTCTGACCTTGTGATCTGCCCGCCTCGGCCTCCCAAAGTTCTGGGAATACAGGCATGAGCCACTGTGCCCAGAGATTTCAATTTTTGAAAAGTTTGAGAAAAATTAATTTTTTTTGAGACGGAGTCTCACTCTTGTTACCCAGGCTGGAGTGCAATGGCGTGATCTCGGCTCACCTCAACCTCTACCTCCTGGGTTCAAGGAATTCTCCTGCCTCAGCCTCCTGAGTAGCTGGGACTACAGGCATGCGCCACCATGCCCAGCTAATTTTTGTATTTTTAGTAGAGACGGGGTTTCACCTTGTTGACCAGGATGATCTTGATCTCTTGACCTCGTGATCCACCCACCTCGGCTTCCCAAAGTGCTGGGATTATAGGCCTGAGCCACCACACCTGGCCTGAAGTTACAACTTTTAATGTTTAAAACAATTCATCAGTGAAGCCACCTGGTTCTGGACTTTTCTTCGGTAGTATGTTTTTGATAACATGCAGTCTTTTATTTGTTACAGCTTTTATTAGAGTTATCCAGAGAAATAGAAGCAATAGAATGTCTACATTTATATCCATATTATCTGTGTGTGTGTGTGTGTGTGTGTGTGTGTGTGTGTGTGTGTGTGTGTGCGCGCGCGTGCGCATCTGTGTGTTGATCAGTGTAGATGTTTATATGTAGAAAAGAGCCCTTTTGAGTAGCCATAGTGGTGTCTGGCCGGGAGGCCTTCCTCAGGCATCTTTGAGCTCTGGTTTGGAGAATCCTCTGCCTTTCCACTCACCTCATTTAATGCTGGCCCTTGTTGGCAGCAGCAAGATTCTGCCCCTCACCAGAGGAAACAGAGTGTTACCCCATCAACACCTTTTTGCCAATCTCCTGGGTGGAGGAGCTCTGCAATGATAGTAAGTGACAGAAAGACCTGGAAGCCTCAGAACTATTCCTGGCCATCACTGCTGCCCTTTATACCCCATGCAACCTTCTGCTCCCCATATCAGGCATAGAATTATGTCTGCACAGACCTCCAGCCTGGAATGGCACCAGATAACAGCTCCAGAGCTCAGAACAGTCATTGGGGTAGATGAGTAGCACACCAGCACTTGCCTCCCTACTTTTCCAGCCATGACCTGGTGTGTAAACATGATGAGCCCACCAGGATTTTAACCTCCAAACAGTCTGATCCTGCTCAGAATGGGCCAGCTCAATATGGCATTCCTTTACATACAAAATTTGACATTAAAATCCTTTCAACTCACAGCTTGTGAACATTTCTGCCTTGACACCTGTGTGTTTCCAACTCTGAGGCTCATTTTTTTTTTTTTTTAAATGTAACTCCTTGTTGCAATCAGTCTCATTTTTATTATCAATTTTGACTTCAGCATATCAAGGCTCTGCCTTGCCTAATACGGAGTTTCCTCATTTTTATTAGAAATATGTGCATTGTGTATTTTTTCCAATGTTCAGTTGTTCATTAATACCCCACAGAATTGTAAGCACAGTTATAAAACAGTAACATTACAAGGGATAAGTGATATATACAGAAAAATACATATATATGTATCAATGTGTATGTGTGGTGAGGTATAAATAGTAGAATTATGTTATCCATAATTCTAAAGCAATAATATTTGAAACTTATACTTTAAAAATGTAGAAACAATATTAAGTATAACAATGTGAAACTGCTTTAATGTTTTTTTGTTTTGTTTTGTTTTGAGATAGAGTCTCACTCTGTCGCCCAGGCTGGAGTGTAGTGGCGCAATCTTGGCTCACTGCAACCTCCGCCTCCCGGGTTCAAGTGATTCTCCTGCCTCAGCCTCCTGGTAGCTAGGATTATAGGCGTGCGTCACCACGCCTGGCTAATATTTGTATTTTAGTAGAGATGAGGTTTCACCATGTTGGTCAGGCTGGTCTCTAACTCCTGATCACGTGATCCACCTGCCTCAGCCTCCCAAAGTGCTGGGATTATAGGCATGAGCTACCATGCCTGGTTGACACTGCTTTAATCTTAATATCTATTTTATTTAAAATATTACCATCTTTATAATTAATTTGTTAAAGTTACATACAATGTATTTTTAATTTAATACATGAATATTTATATTTTAGGTTTATATCTTGAAAAAATATCAAATTGAGAAAAGTTAAACAATATTTGGCTTTAACAGGAACAGTGAAGCTATGCATGTTTTATGTTATGGACATATTTTCAATTTGATTTACCCACTCATGTGTTCTTCAGAAGACCTATTTTCTGATTCTATTTTAATTTCTTCTGTTAAATATGTTTAAAAATCTAGAATTTACTCTGTATTTTAGAGGTTGTATATCAGTATGTTTCCGTTTTTAACCTAGAGGTTACAGCAGGCTTTAAAAAATTATCACAGTGTAAAATTATTTAATACCTTCAACCTCCTCTTTGACAACATAAGACATTAAATTACTAATTTATTCACATTCCTCAAACTATTAGTTGATGATACGTGGTTTTTTTGTTTATTTGTGTTTTTGAGACAGAGTTTCCCTCTTGTTGCCCAGACTGGAGTGCACTGGTGCAGTCCCAGCTCACCGCAACCTCCACCTCCTGGGTTCATGCGATTCTTCTGCCTCAGCCTCCCAAGGGTAGCTAGGATTACGGGCATGCACCACTGTGCCCAGGTAATTTTGTATTTTTAGTAGAGATGGGATTTCTCCATGTTGGTCAGGCTGGTCTCAAACTCCCGACCTCAGGTGATCCACCCGCCTTGGCCTCCCAAAGTGTTGGGATTACAGGTGTGAGCCACTGTGCCCGGTCAGTTTTTTTTTTTTTTTTTTTTTTTTTTTAATAAATTAAAAATTTTTAGTATAAAGACGAGGTTTCACCATGTTGGTCAGGCTGGTCTTGGATTCCCGACCTCAGGTGATCCGCCCGCCTTGGCCTCCAAAGTGCTTGGATTACAGGCGTGAGCCACCATGCCCGGCCCTTTTTTTTTTTTTTTTTTTTTAAATAAATTCTGGGATGCTTCTAGAAGTCACAAGTGCACAAGTGAATACAATTTTAAAACCTGAACACATCTCTGTATGCAGTTCTTAGACTAGAAAACAGAGGCTGGGTGTGGTGACTCACGCCTGTAATCTCAGCACTTTGGAAGGCGGAGGCAGGCAGATCACTGGAGCTCAAGAGTTCCAGAACAGCTTGGGCAACATGGCATAACCCTGTCTCTACTAAAAATACAAAAATTGGCCGAGGTTAGTGGCATGTGCCTGTAGTCCCAGCTACTTGGGAGACTGAGGCACAAGAATGGCTTGAACCTGAAAGGTGGAAGTTGCAGTGAACTGAGATCACATCACTCTACTCCAGTCCAAGTCACAGAGCAAGACTCTGCCAAAAAAAAAACCCCACCAAAACCAAAACAAACAAACAAAGAAAAAAACGAACAGGAAGGGAGGAAGGGAAAACAAAATCTTGTCAGACCCCCAGTGAGCTCTTTGTGCCCTTCTCAGGCAAAAGCCCTGGGAGAAAACACTGGTCTGACTTCTAACAGTATAGATCACCTGTACTTTCAACTGTTTTGTAGTTCATACACATGGAATCATAAAGCATGGATTATTTTATATGCAGATTTTAAATTCTATATTTAATACAATCATCTGTATTATTGCATGTTGTAGTGGCTCATGAAATTGGTGATCATATTCCACTATTTTACGATCAAACAATTAATTTAATCATTCGACTTCAAATACACATGTGAGTGGTATTTATTTTGGAGCTATTAGGAATAACGATTGTGTTATTTTGCTATTAGGAATAACAATGGGTTTTGATGACTTGTCAACAAATTTCTGTTGGCTATATACACAGTAATCAACTCATTGGGTTGTATGTTTACATTTGTTAAGATTTGAAAGACAGTGCAAGTTTCAAAAATGTACAAAGTTTTTTTTTTTTTTTTTTTTTTTTTAAAGATGAGGTTTCACCATGATGGCCAGGCTGGTCTTGAACTCCTGACCTCAGGTGATCCACCCACCTCGGCCTCCCAAAGTGCTAGGATTACAGGCGTGAGCCACCGCGCCCAGCCAAAAATGTACAAAGTTTTATAACACAGTGTATATGATGTTTGACTTATTCCCACCATTGTTAACTATTTATATTTCTTTTCATTTTTATTTTAGCCTTTTAGTTGGTATGTGATAGTAATAGGTTGTGGCTTTATTTGAATGTTCTTTGTTTCTAAGGATTGACTATCTTTTTCACCTGTTTATTAGCCATTGCATCTCTTCTGTTGATTTTACTCATTCTTTTCTATTACATTTTTCATTATTTCCTTATCAGTTAGTAGAAGTTATTTATATATGCTGGATACAAGATTTTTTTCTCATAATTACACGTGTGTGTGTGTGTGTGTGTGTGTGTGTGTGTCTCATTTTTACTGTCTATTCATTGATTACCTAGGTATCTTTGAGAATAACCTGTTAAGTTTAATATAATTAAATTTTGCCATTGCCTCTTTTATAGTAAAGTGTTTTTTTCTGATGAAGGAATATTTTGCTATTATAAAAATGATGAGCTCTTATTTCTTTGTTCTATTTTATTAAAATCATTTTTATTGTGGTTAAAAACACAAAACATAAAATTTACCTTTTTTTTTTTTGAGACCGAGTCTTGCTCTGTCACCAGGCTGGAGTGTAGTGGCGAAATCTTATCTCACTGCAACCTCTGACTCCAAGGTTCAAGCGATTCTCCTGCCTCAGCCTCCTGAGTAGCTGGGATTACAGGTACATGCCACCATGCCCAGGTAATTTTTTGTATTTTTAGTAGAGATGGAGTTTCACCATGTTGGCCAGGCCAGGATGGTCTCAATCTCCTGACATCGTGATCCACCCACCTCGGCCTCCCAGTGTGCTGAGATTACTGGTAATGCTGCACATTTTTCCATATACTTATTGACCTGGTGTAGATTCAAGTCCTCTGCCCTTTTATAAATGCTGTTGTTGAGTTTTAAAAGTTCTTTATATATTCTGCTTATGCTTTAGGTACCTAATCAGATACATGGTTCGCGAATCTTTTCTCCCATTCAGTGGTTGTCTTTTCACTCTGCTTTTCTTGTTTTTTGATACAGAAAAGTTTCACATTTTGATTAAGTCCAATGTATCCATTTCTTCTTCTGTTGCCTGTGCTTTTGGTGTCACAGCGAGGAAACTTCACCAAATGTAATGTCATAAGATTTTTGCTTATGCTTTTTTCTAAGAGTTTATAAAGTTTTAACATTTTTAACCTTTATTTTGGGTTCAGGGGTACATGTGAAGGTTTGTTACATAGTTAAACACATGTCACAGGGGTTGCTGTATAGATTATTTCATTACCCAGGTATTAAGCCCAGTACCCAATAATAGTCATCTTTTCTGCTTTTCTCCCTCCTCCCACCCTCTACCCTCAAATGGACCCCAGTGTCTGCTGTTTCCTTGTTTGTGCTCATAAGTTCTTACCATTTAACTTCCACTTCTAAGTGAGGACATGCATTTGGTTTTCTGTTCCTGTGTTAGTTTGCTGAGGATAACAGCCTCCAGTTCCATCCATGTTTCCACAAAAAACATAATCTTATTCTTTTTTATGGCTGCATAGTTTTCCATGGTGTATATGTTCCACATTTTCTTTATCCAATCTGTAATTGATGGCATTAGGTTGACCATGTCTTTGCTATTATGAATAGTACTGCAATGACCATTTGCATGCATGCAAATGGTTTTTATCATAGAATAATTTACATTTATCTGGGTATATATGCAGTAGTGAGATGGCTAGCAGAACTGCTGAATGGTAGTTCTGCTTTGAGCTCTTTGAGGAATCACCTAACTGCTTTACACAATGGTTGAACTAATTTACACTCCCACCAACAGTGTGTCAGTGTTCCCTTTTCTTTATGACCTTACCAGCATTTATTTCTTGACCCTTTAATTATTGCCATTCTGACTGGTATGAGATGGGATCTCACTGTGGTTTTGATTTTCATTTCTCTAATTGTTGAGCTTTGTTTCATATGCTTGTTGGCTGCATGTATGTCTTCTTTTCAGAAGTGTCTGTTCGTGTTTTTTGCCCACTTTTTAATGGTGCTGTTTGTTTTTCTCTTGTCATTGCCATGGTTGCAGCTGCTGAGTAGGAGCTTACCCAGTGGCCGTTGTGCCATTGTGTGCGCTGCATATGTTGTGCTCTGTACCGGGGAGAGTGGGAACCTTTAGGCACCTGTGGGGTGTCCATGCTTACCCCTATAGGGACAGTATGTTTGCCCCTGTGGTGAAACTTTCCATCCCCTCTGAGAGTCTAGTCTTGTTGCTGTTTCAGTGGCTGGCCTAAGTCAACTCTCTCGGATATGTGCTCTGCCAGGAGGGCCTCCCTGTGTTGGGCGGCCTGCACCAAGAAACCTTGTACAACTCTTAGTGTTGGATCACTCAACTTGTGCATTGATGAAGAACACAGCCAGCTGTGAGAATTAATGTGCATTGCAGGACACACTGATCATCAACACTTCGAATGCTCTTGCTGCCCCATGTTCCTCCCAGGGCTACGCCTGTCTGAGTCATCACTTGCTGATCAGTTGCCCCTGGGGGTGCTTCTGGCTTCTCAGGGGTGCATAGCTGGGGGTTCCCTCACAGAGCCTGTTGGTTCCTCTGTCCTCCCAAGTGCAGACCTGGTGGTACCTGCCTCCTCTTCCATCCTCACTTTTTCCCACTATGCAAACCCTGTGAGAGACCACATGGTGGGAGAAGGGGCCTTGGTTAGGAGGGAGCCCACTACCTGTGAGAGAGAAGGAAAAGAGAGCCTGCTGGAGCAGAGTTCCTGTGGCTACGACAGTCTGGATTCCCCTCAGGAGCTTCCTCATGTGCATGTGGTCCAGGGTTCACCTGGACTTGGATAAAACGTCCCGTGCTGTTGTCCATTGGTGGGTGAAGGTGGGGGAAGGTTGTGGGGGTGGAAGTGAGATTGGATCCCTGTCGCCTTAGTTCATTGCCTGCTCTGAGTGGCAGCCTGGTGCCCAGACCACTGCTGCTCTTCCCTGCACCCTCCTCCTCTCCTGCTCAGCCTGCTTTGTGCTTCTGGGGCCAGATGTCTGCCCTGCATGACCACCTGGTCAGGGTTGAGGCCCAGCTGCATGCTTGGACCTGCTGCCAGTGGTGACCCATGGGACACTGTGGTGGTGTCCGCCATTGTGTGCTTGCCTCTGGTTCCTGGCTGTGCCATGCAGTGTGGCCCCCCCTTAGCTTCTGCATTGGGGCAGGGTGGAGCCACATCTTCAGCCCCAGTCCTTCAGATGGTCAGGGCACTGTGTCTCCCCTACCCCCCATTCTTGCTCCTCCCTCCTGTTGTCCAGCTCTGGGGCGGCAGGGGCCCATCAGCCGCACCTCTTCTCTCTCACCCCACTCTCCTCACTTGGCCCATCCCCTGATTGAGTGTCCAAGCTCGTGTCCTCCTTGCCCACCCGTTTCTTCCTTCCCTCTGAGATGTGACCTCAGGCTAGATGTGATGACTTGCTGAATTTAAGCATATTAGTCAGTGGAGGAAAAGAAATTCATCAGGATTCCCTTAGTAAAGGTGAGTGAACGGGGATCCCAGTGCCAAATCCCTGCCCTTTGGTGGGGTACAGGAAATGTGGCATATGGAAGACCCACTCCTCATTGCCACTTGTGGGGGCCCAGGTTCTTCTGATTGAGGCCCAGTCAGCCTATGAATGGTGTGAAGCCATTAGCAGTCCCTGCTGCCAGGCCTGGGTTTTCCCAGAGTCAGGTTGCTTGGGAATGCAACCTAAAGTGAGTGGTAAACTCTAAGGCTAAATACTGGCACAAGACTGCAATAGTTGATAAGTACTATAAGGGAATGTTGAAAATTACTTTGAAGACTGCTGGAAACAGATGCTTGGTGCCACAAAGAAGAATCAGCACTGAGACAAAGGATCTCTCAGCAAGGCAAATTTACTTTCTGCAGAAAGGGTACTACTTGCTAGCAGTCTTGCCACAAGAGTACACCAAACAAAGGAACAGGCAAGAATATTTATTTCTTATGCCTGCTGGTGTGGAGCCAGGCATGGAATGCCAGTGCCTAACGGGCCACTTTTGGTAAGCAGAACTGGTGCTGTGGGATGAACCAAATGCCGGGTTAAGGTGCCTGATGCTGATGCTCATCAGACTCCAGAAAAGGTGTTGGCTGATATAGACAGCATGGGGGCTGTGAAAGTTGGAATCTGGGCCAGGCGTGGTGGCTCATGCCTGTAATCCCAGCACTTTGGGAGGCCAAGGCAGGTGGATCATGAGGTCAGGAGTTTGAGACCAGCATGGACAAGATGGTGAAACCCCGTCTCTACTACAAATACAAAAATTAGCCAGACACAGTGGTGGGTGCCTGTAATCCCAGTTACTCAGGAGGCTGAGGCAAGAGAATTGCTTGAACCTGGGAGGTGGATGTTGCAGTGAGCCGAGATTGTGCCATTGCACTCTAGCCAGAGCAAGACTGTTTCAAAAAAAAAAAAAAGAAAAGAAAAAAAGAAAGTTGGAATCTGCTAAGGAGTATTTAACGCCTGTCAAATCAACTAGCCCTAAAAATGGATGGTGCTGAAGCATTAGGCCCATACCCAGCTGTTACCAGCAGTTGAGGGTGGACAGGAGTGGTGAGAGTGGTCGCCCACACCCAAGCCCTGCAGATGCTATGCTGCTATGAATAGGAGGGGTGCTGTGGTGAGCCTTGAAGCCTAGGCTGTGAGCCTAGGTGGAGCTGCCACAGGTGCAGATCTTGGTGGTAGTAGCAAATATTCAAATGGGAACTTGGAAGGCCAAAGTGGAGGAGGGTTCCACAGGAACAGCAGTTAAACATGAGTTGGTCGGTCCCGAGAGATGAGAGAGTGCCATTCCGAAGGGATGGGCGATGACTTCTGCACTCAGCTGATTGAAAGGGAGTCGAGTCCAGATTGCTGAATCTGGAGTGGCGGAGATGGGCACCCATGAGGCATCCAGAGGGGTAATGCAACTGATCCTGGAAAAGCTGGTAGGAGCCCAGGGGGGAGTTCTTTTTGTGAAGGGGAGGGCACCCTGAATGGGTTCGCCCTGAGAAAAGGGCCTGTGCCTTGAAAAGCATAGTGGTTGAGGTGGCATCTGGTGAGCTCTCACAGGCCCTTGAAAATCTGGGGGAGAGGGTGTAAATCTCACATCAGCTGTAACCATATCCATAGCAGGTCTTCAAGCTGAACAGTCTCTGGCATGTTAGAACAATGAAGGTAGGGGAAATCAGCAAGGTGGATCAGTAAGTTTAGGAAAAGGATTTGCTTTAAGGACTTTGTCAGTCCAGCAGGGGCATGAAGCGGGGCTGGATGCAGGCCATGGCTGGATGAGGTGCTGCTGCCCCCACCCCAACGCTAGGGGCACCCCTCTGCAGCCATCTCCCACCCCACCCCACATATCTCCCTCAAATGGCTCTCACTTTGCCATGTGGAAGGTGTACCAAATAACTCTTACCTTGCCATGTCTAAGGAGGAACAGACAGCTCTCCTTTTGCCATGTCTGAGATCGATCAGATGGCTCTTGCATTGCTGTTTCTCAGGTTGACCTAGTGGCTCTCATCTTCCCATGTCTCAGGTCGACCAGATGGCTCTTATCTTGCCATGTCTGAGGTCTGCCATACTGCTTTCACCTTGCCATGTATGAGGTCGACCAGATGGCTCTCCCCTTGCCATGTATGAGGTGAACCAGAGGGCTCTTGTTTTGCCATCTCTAAGGATGACAAGATGGCTCTTACCTTGCAATGAAACCTCTGCCTCCTAGGTTCAAGTGATTCTCCTATCTCAGCCTCCTGAGTAGCGGGATTACAGGTGCCCACCACCACACCCAGCTAATTTTTGTATTTTTAGTAGAGACGGGATTTCATCATGTTGGCCAGGATAGTCTTGAACTCCTTCCTGATCTTAGGTA
Source organism: Cheracebus regulus (assembly GCA_963574635.1). NCBI lineage: Eukaryota > Metazoa > Chordata > Mammalia > Primates > Pitheciidae > Cheracebus > Cheracebus regulus. The sequence continues at coordinate 21,331 of CAUYQU010084797.1, read as the reverse complement.
ATCCGCCTTCCTTGGCCTCCCAGTGCTGGGTTACAGGTGTGAGCCACTGCGCCTGGCCTCTTGTTGTTTTTCAACTTCCTTCTTTTCTCTCTGTATTCTCCTATGCTCCTTCCTGCACGCTGAAGTTGACCTTTTGGTTTATTTTTTGCCATAGTTCACCCTGGTTGTGACAGAGAAAGAGAGAGAGAGAGAGACAGAGAGACAGGAATCGTTATATTAATTACCTTTTATTATTGCTCACTCCCACTTATTTATTTGATCTTTAATATCTTTATTATTATTTGTTATTGTTATATATTTACTGTTTGTTTTTAAATTTATTTTGAGATAGATGTCAGCTGCAAAAGTTGGATTTAGCCATGAGCTTGCCTTGTCTAATGTTGCTCAGATGCCTCTTGCCTTGGTATGTCTTAGGTGGACCAGATGTCTCTCCCCTTGCCATGTGTACAATTGACCAGATGGCTCTTGCTTTGCCATGTCTAAGGTTGACCTGATGACTCTCACCTTGTGTCTAAAACTGACCTGATGACTCTTGCCTTGCCATGTCTGAAGTCAACCTGATGGCTCTTGCCTTGCCATGTCTGAGGTCAACTAAATGGCTCTCACTTTGCCATGTCTGTGGTCAATCAGAAAGCTCTCACTTTACCAGGTCTCAGGCTCACCAGATGGCTCTTGCCTTGCCATGTGTAAAGTGTACCTGGTGTCTTTCACCTTGCCATGTCTAAGGTTGACCAGATGGTTCGCACCAGGGTTAGTAGTGTTTAGGTCCAGCATAGCAATTCTATTCTGATACACTACTTCCTCGATCTTCCTGGTCTCCCCCAGGTGATCTTCCCATCTTGACCTTCCGAATACCTGAGACTGCTCAGACCTTCTTTCTCTGTTTTCTCCCTAACACTAATTTCAGCTTGTTTCCACAATACCTAGAGTGACTTGCTGTTGTTTTTCTTCCTGTTCTTTTCTCTTTCTATTCTTATATGCTCTTTCCTGCACACTGAAGTTGACCTTTGGGTTTTTTTTTTTTTTTTGTCACACTTCAACCTGAGTTTGACAAATGAAGAATAAAAGAGAGAAAAAGAGACAATGAATGAGAGAGAGAGATGAGTTCTTAATTGTAGTATTAATTACATTTTGCCATTGTTCGCTCACATTTATGCATTTGTTTTTAATATTGTTATTTCATTTTTATTGTTATATATTTACTCTTTTTTTAAATTAATTTTGAGAAAGATGTTGGCTGGAAGCATTGGACTTAGCCCCCAGCTTGCCATGTCTAGGATCAACAAGATGGTTCTCACTTTCCCATGTCTGAGGTTGACCAGATGGCTCTTGCCCTGCCATGTGTGATGGCAACCAGATTGCTATCACCTTGCCATGTCTGATTTGGAACAGATGGCTATCACCATGAAATGTCTGAGGTTAATCGGATGGCTGTCCCCTTGCCATGTCTGAGGCCAACCAGAGGGCTCTCACCTTGCCATGTCTAAGGTCGACAAGATGGCTCTTGCCTCACCATGTCTAAGGTGGACAAATCGCTCTTATCTTTTCATGTATAAGATCAATTAGATGGCTCACACTGGCAGCGGTGCTGTTCAAATCCAGCAGAGAGATGGGATTGTGATTCACTGTGGCCTCAATCTTCCCAGTCTCGCTCAGGTGATCTTCCCATCTTGGCCTCTTGAGTACCTGGAGCTATGCAGAACTTCTAACTCTTCTTTTTTCTTTTTCTTTCTTTCATTTTTTTTTTCTTTTTTTTGAGACAGAATTTTGCTCTTGTTGCTCAAGCTGGAGTGCAATGGCATGATCTCAGCTCACTGCAACCTCCACCTCCTGGGTTCAAATGATTCTCCTTCCTCAGCCTCCAGAGTATCTGGGATTACAGGTCCACGCCACCATGCCTGGCTAATTTTTTGTATTTTTAGGAGAAACAGGATTTAACCATGTTAGCCACACTGGTCTAGAACTCCTGACCTGACCTCAGGTGATCTGTCTGCCTTGGCCACCCAAAGTTGCTGGGATTACAGGCGTTAGCCACTATGCATGGCTTTCCTCTGCCTCATTTTTTTAAACCCAATTTCAGTTTGTTTCCACAATACTTAGAGTTACTTGCTGTTCTTTTTTTCTTTGTTTTTGTCTCTCTATATTCTCATATGCTTCTTCCTGCATGCTGAAGTTGAACTTTTTGCTTATTTTTTGTCACACCTCACTCTGGTTATGATGGATATGACAAATAGAGAGAGAGAGTTCTTATGATATTATTTTTTATTATTGTTCACTCCCACTTATTTGGTCTTTAATATAATTTGTCATATATGTTTGTTATTGTTATGTATTAACTGTTTTTGTTTTGTTTTGAGACGGAGCCTTGCTCACTGCAATCTCGGCTCACTACAACCTCTGTCTCCTGGGTTCAAGCAATTCTTCTGCGTCAGCCTCCCAAGTAGCTGGGACTATAGGCATGTACCACCATGCCTGGCTAAGTTTTGTATTTTTAGTAGAGATGGGGTTTCACTCTGTTGGCCAGGATGGTCTTTATCTCTTGACCTCGTGATCCGCCCGCCTCGGCCTTCCAAAGTGCTGGGATTACAGGCATGAGCCAATGAGCCCAGCCTGTTATTTTTTTTTAAACATATTTTGAGACAGATGGCAGATGTAAACATTGGAATTAGCTGCCAGCTTGTTATCTCTAGGAATGACCAGATGGCTCTCATCTTGTCATGTTTAAGATCTACCAGATGGCTCTTGTCTTGCCATGCCTGAGGTCCACCAGATGGCTCTGGCCGGTGGCAGTACCATTCTGGTGAGCAGAGGGATGTGATCGTTATTCACTGTAGCCTGGATCTCCGTGGTCTCACCTGAGTGGTCTTCACATCTTGTTCTGCTGAATGCCTGCAAGAAAACAAAAAAAGACCTTTTTCTGTTTTTTTTTTTTAAAAAAGAAACCCAATTTTAGTTTGTTACCATGATATTTAGAGTGACTTGTTATGTCTCAGGTCGACAAGTTGCCTTTCAACTTCCCATGTCTAATATGTACAAGATGTATCTTGCCTTCCGATGTCTAAGGTCTACAAGGTGGCTCTCACCTTCCCATATCTAAGGTCAACCAGATAGCTATCACCAGTGTCAGTATCATTCAGGTCCAGCAAAGGGATGTAATCATAATTCACTGCAGGCTCAATCTCACCAATTTTGTCTGGGTGGTCTTCCCATCTCAGCATCACGAGTACCTGGCACTACTTGGACTTCTTTTTTTTTTTTCTAACCCCAATTTTAATTTGTTTTCATAATACTTAGAGTGACTTGCTGCTTTTTTTTTCTTTTCTTTCTCTATTCTCCTATGCTCCTTCCTGCATGTTGAAGTTAACCTTTTGTATATTTTTTGTTACACTCCAGCCTGGGTGTGACAAACTGAGAGACAGAGAGAAACAGAGAGAGAGATCTTAAATATGATATTAATTACCTTTTACCATTGTTCACTCCCACTTATGGAGAGCAGATAAGATGTGGTACCATTTCGCAGGGCAGAAGCACTTGGTGGCTGCATTGTTTATCCAGAGATAAAAAATTGGCCTGTATTTTGCCTAAGAAATGTGATTTGCCCCTGTTAGTACCTGTGCCTGCTTTGTTGTTCTGGCTGTAAGTTGGCATGCTCCAATAGCATCATGAATTGGGCCCACACCTGTGCTGAGGTGACCAGTGTCTCCAGCTGTTGGATCCACACTGCCCTTCCAGCAGCAGCTGTAGATGGCTTGCCCTGGCACATGCATCAGCTTCTGTGCAGAACTAGACATGGCTAGAGACTTGGGGTTCCGGGAATAATCGGTAGGATGCAACACGGCAGGCTTTGGATAAGTGGTGCCACGTAACCCATGGCCAGCCTGCCTCCTGCTGACTCATAGCATCGTCCATAGTGGATGGGGATGGCTAATGGAAGAACATCTGGTGCCCCCATTGCAAGTACCACGATGCACAGAGCAGCACTGGGGCAGAGTCACTGTGGGATGGTTGCCTGCAGAGATTTGTGCAAACAACACATGTCACCACACCAAGGGTGTGCTGGAACAAATGCCCTTACCAAGGCTGGGCCCCCATGGACTTTCTGCCTCTTGGGAGTTTATGGTTGTGTGGGGACACAGGATGGCCATATCTGCCAGCCAGTTGAATTGGACATTGTACCTGGGGGTGACCCTATGTGCCTACCACTGTTCTTCCCACATTGCCTAGTCATCTGCTTAACTGGGAGGCACTGCATTTCTGCTTTTTGTGAGTGTGGTGGGCCCGCTGGTGGTTCTATCCCTTAGACTCTGTCTCAAAAAAAAATTTGTTGCTCCAATCTGTGAGCAACAAATTTACTAAAACCACAAGTATCATTCAATGCCAAGTTAAAAATGTTTCTTTTCATTCTGATTAACACAAGAACAGAAATGAACTAGGTAAACTTTAAAGACAAATTTTAAAGGCCCTAACCGAAATTGAAAATGCTGACTAATGCCATTTAAAGCTTTTTATTTTTAAACATGTGACATTGAAATACAATTTTGTAATTGGTTTGTTTGAAGAAGTGGCTTCTTGAATAGGGGTAGAAAAGTCAAGGTCTATAAATTTAAGATAGACTGCAATACTGAAAGCAAATTTCAGATTCCTTTGCACACTTGAAGATTTATTAATAGATATATGTAGATAAACATATGCAAACACATACAGATATATATGTCTATGTAATGTCCATTAATGAGTATGTCTCTTAAAAAAAAAAGTCAGAGGTCATTTCCCCACTTCTCAGGAGAGGTGAATACAATCAGGCCATTTACTCAGCCCTGATGATTTCAATCAGCCAATTAGCTCAGCCCAGTTTATTCCAATTAGCTAATTAACTTGGTATCTAGGTAATTCTGATCAGCCAATTAGCTCAGATCAGATAAATCTAATCAGTCAATTACCTCATTCCAGGTGATTTCAGTCAGGTCAGCCCAGTTGGATTCAATCGGCCAGGTCTCTAAATAGCAATCAAGACGGGCCCCCAGTGGTGGATGAGAATAGCACATGCATACACTGAGAAGAAAGGCAAGGTCCAGAATTGCTAACCTGGACAAAAAGTGTTACATGGCTTTCCTATTAGCTTATTTCCCAGACCTTGCCCCTGAAAGTGAAGCTTTGTTTTTCTATACAAACAACATTGTACGGCTATGTTCCATTCTGACATGCTATTGTGCCAGAGAAGAGAAATAATTCTACATCTGCACCCTTAGAATATGTTAAGAGATTGAAAAACGTCTTTTGAGCATCAGTTTTTGTGTATATATTTACATAGAAATACTCATATAATCTTGTATATATATCAATCTTTGTACATACATTCATACAGAACAAATGTAGAATGTGGAAGAATTAATAGGTACTGGTATTAATAGTAATGCAGATAGAAAATAGAATCTCACACGTGGATTAAGTTAATTGTTCAGATTGTGACTCATCTATTTGGATTCAACACACTGGTGTTGATGACTCTCATACCTAGAACCAGGACATGTGTGAGATTGTTAATCTCATTATTGAACCTTCCTGCAGGCTGAAGGAAGGTTCATGAAGGTGCATGTGATAGTGACACATGCACCTTCACAGAACCTTTGCGATTTGGCACATCTGCCCGGGCCTGCCCTGCTTTACCAATGCTCACAGGGGAATCATAACATATCACTGTGCCTTACATCCAGGTGATGTGAATCTCTTCTGCTTCGTTGCTGCCCACAGGGAGCATTTTGACACATAACTGAGCCCCACACACAGGTTACGTGACTCTCCTGTCTGTTTCTGGCCCATGTTGGCCATTGTGACATGTTGCTTGGTCTAACACTCAGGTTATGTAACTGTTGTGCCCTGGCCCTGACTACAGAGAGCATTGTGAGGTGTCTCTGTGTCCACCACAGAGGTGATTTGACTCTTCTCTGTTCCCTTCTCAAAGGGGTGACTGTGACATATCACTAGGCCCAGCAACTAGCTTATGTGACTTTTCCCTTTTTTATTTTTTTCTTTTAAGATGAAGTCTCACTGTGTCACCCAGGCTGGAGTTTAGTGGTGTAATCTCAGCTTACTGCAGCCTCTACCTCACAGGTTCAAGTGATTCTCCTGCCTCAGCCTCCCAAGTAGCTGGTATTACAGGCACTCACCACCACGCCCAGCTAATTTTTGTATTTTTAGTAGACAGGGTTTTACCACATTGGCCAGGCTGGTCTTGAATCCTGACCTCAGATGATTTGCCCACTTTGGCCTTTTAAACCGTTTGAATTACAGGCATGAGCCACCGTGCTTGGCCAACTTTTTCCTTCTTTATAGGTTCTGTCCACACAGAAAACTGTAACATACTACTGCATTCAACACCAAGATGATGTTACTCTTTTGGCTCTGCTCTCAAAATGTATTGTGATATATTGCTTGTCCTACCACCAAGGTGATGTGTCTCCTGCCTGGTCCCTGTCCACAGGGGGCAATGTGATATATCTCTGGACTCATCAACCTTTTGATGTGACTCTGCTCTCTTACCTGAGCATTGCCCAGAAAAGAGATTGGAACATATCTGTGAATCCAGAGCTTTAGGTGATATGACTCTTCTCTCCTGCTTGGGCCATGCCTGTAAAAGAGAGAATAAAATATTGCTTAGTCCAGCACACAGGTTGTACGATACTTCTTCCTGACCTGTGCTCAGAGAAGTAGTTGTGACATAACTCAGGTTTTTGTTACCTGAATAATGTGGCTCTCCTCTTTTTCCTGGGACCTATCCACAGTGAAGGTTGTGACAAATGGCTCGTCCCAGCACCTATGTGACGTGACTCTACTGTCATTCCTGGGACCTGTCCACTGGGGTGATGGTAACATATCGCTGGGTCCAGCTTCCAGATTATTTGAGTCTCTTCTTTTTCCTGAGTTTTACCCGCAGCGGGTATTCCTAGATATCTCTGGGCCCCTCACCTAAGTGACGTGGCTCTCTTGCCTGTACCCTCCCCTCAGCAGGTATTGTGACACATTGCTGAACGCAGCACCTGGGTGATGTGACTCTCCTCTACTCCTTGGGCTCTGCCCAATAAAGGATTGTATAGCTGGGCCCAACAAATAATTGATGCTACTATTGTCTCATGCCTCAGCTCTGTGTACATTGTATATTGTGACATACTTCTGGGTCTAACACCTAGGTGATGTGATTCTCCTGCATGAGTGCTGCCCACAAAGCTATTATGACATGTATTTTTACTCATCACCTAGGTGATGTAACTATTCTCTCTGCCTGGGCCCTGCCAAAATAGAAAATTGTGATATATCACTGGACTCAGTAACTAGGCGATATGACTCTCCTTTTTTGCCTGGGCCCTGCATAGTTTGGGTATTGTGATGTATCACTGGGCCCAAACCCTGGCAGATGGAAGGCTTCAGTCTGGACCCTGCCCACAGGAGCTTTGTGACATATCTCTGTATCCATCACCTAGGAGATACGACTCTCCTCTTCTGCCTGCATCATGCCCACAGGAAAGATGGTAACATATCACTAGGTTAAGCAACCAAGTGATGTTTTTTGACTGCCTGGGTCTCTCCTACAGGGGGCATTGTGACATATCTCTGGTAACACCTACTATCTGATATTACTCTTGTCTTTTACCTGGGTTTTGCCCAGGTAAAAGGTTGTGACATATTTCTTGGCCTGGCACCTAGGTAATGTAACTCTGCTCTTTGCCTGGGCCATGTTCACAGAAATGAGTGACTTATCACTAGGCCTAGCACACAAGTAATGTGATTCTTCTGCCTGGTCTCTGCCTAAAGAGATCATTGTGACATGTTTCTGGGCCTATCACCACGGGTATTATACCACTTTGCCTAGCACCTAGATGTGACACTCTTCTCTGTAATGGACCTGCCCACTAGGGTGACTGTGTCATAGAGCCGAGCCCAGCTCCTAGGTTAGGGGACTTTGTTTTTGAGAAGACCCAGAGATGAAATTGCTGCATATCTCTGAGATTCTCACCACCGTGACTCTCCTTCCTGGGCCCTCTTCTCAGGGGGTATTGTGACATATTGTTACACCCAGAACCTATGTGATGTGACTCTTTTTTCCTGCTTGGGCTTTGCCCAAGAAGTGATTGAGATATATTGCTAGGCCTAGCACCTAAGTAATGTGACTCTCCTCTTCTTCCAAAGTGCTGCAGGCATTATGATATATTGCTGAGTTCAACAGCTAGAAGATGCAACTTTTCTGCACAAGCCCTACCCACAGGGGAATAATGACATATCTTTTCATTTATTGTCTAGATGATGTGACTTTTCTCTTCTGCCTGTGCCTGGCCAATATATATAGAGAGTAACATATCACTAGATTGAGCACCTAGGTAATGTAACTCTTCTCTTTTGCCTGGGCCCTGCATATGTTGAGTATTGTGACCTAATACTGATCCCAACTTATAGTGGATGAGAGACTTGTCTGGGCTGTGCCTACCAGAGGCCTTGTGAAATATCTTTGCATCCATCATCTAAGAGATGTGATGGAATTTTTATGTGACTCTCCTCCTCTGCTTTCATGATGCTTATAGGAAACATTTCTACATATTGTGGAACCCAGAAACCAGGTCTTTCATGCCTGGGTATTACCCAAAGGTTACAATGTGACATATCACTGAGCCCTGAATTCAGATGATGTGTTGCTGTTGTCTGTGCCCTGCTTTCAGTAGGGAATTGTAACATATTCCTGGCTGAGAACCCAGGTGATGTTTCTCTTTTGTCTGGTTTCTTCTTTCAGAAAAGATTGTCACATATCCCTGGTGCAGCACTTAGGTGATGTGACTCTTCTGTTTGCTCCCAACACTCAGGTAGGATTTTGACATATACATTGGCTCAGTGCATAGGTGCAAAAATGACTCTAATATTTTGAAACACCCAAGAGGACAAATACTGTCTCACATAGCTAGGTGTAGGAAAATGGGAAAGATACTGGGTTTCCTTTCTGTGCGAAGGTTGTAAAAGGTTACCACTCTCTTGCATATTGTATAAAGACCTTGGGTGGTACAGAGAGTGTCATCACAAGGCCCAACACACAGATGAGATTGTGTTTCTTGTGTGTGCTCGCCCTGACAACCATTAGGATTGTCACCCTCATATATGGACAAAGCCCACTGGTGAGATAGTTAATCTCACATATGGATGCAGTCCGTAGTTAAAATTGTGACATTCATTTGTGAATTTCTGTCTGGAGTTGTGATGGTGACTCATTCCTTTTTCTTTTTCTTTTGTTTTTGGTGCTGTGACTCAGATGATGGTGACTCATTTCTAAACCCAGCTCTGGCAGGTGAGGATTCTCTTATCTGGAACCAGCCAATTAGAAAGATGTTGGCTGACATACCTGGGCTTAAAGCCATAAACACTCTCCTGGGTCCATACCAGCACAAAGGTTTTAGAGGAAATTGTGACTCTCATGCATACTGTATAAAGCCCTTGGGTGATATAGAACATGTCTTAACATGGCCCTGAACAAAGGTAAGATTGTGACACTCTTACACACAAACAGCAAACAGTAAAGACTATCATCTTTTCACAGCCCACTGTTGAGGTTCTGAATCTCATACCTGAGACAGTCAGAAGTTGGCAAATTGACTCTTAAGTGGATCTGGTCCACAGGTTGACTGGTGTCTTTCAGACCAAAATCTAGCATAGCTGTGAGACCGTGATTCTAATAAGGGAAGACAGTACACAGAAAAAAATTGAGGCTCTCATGAATGGATTCAGTCCATTGTAGAGATTATGGCTCATGTATTTAGAAGCAGCATAAAGGAGGCATTGACTCTCACACCTAGAATTTGGACATGTGTGGAATTTTAAATCTCATCCTTGGACCTTCCTGTAAGTGTGACATGTGCCTCTTCCCAGCACCCAAGTGATTTGACTCTCTTTGTTTGGGCCCAGCCCACAGAAGGGATTGTAACATTACCGAAGCCAGAAGTTAGGTCATGTGACTCTACTCTCTGTGTTTCACAGTGTCCACAGGGGCACTGTGACATACTGGTAGGCCTTGCCCCCAGGTGATGTGAGTCTCATGTTCTGCCTTGGTGATGTCTATAGGAAGCATTGTGACATATCTCTGGACCCAACACCAAGGTGCTGTCATTTTTTGCCTTAGCCCTGCCTTCAAAAAGCACTCTTAGAAATTGCTTGGACTGGGGTGGGGGTGGAAAAGAAAAAAATTGCTTGGACTATTACCAAGGCAATTTGAGTTTCTTTCTTCGACCATCCCCACAGTAGGCATTGCGACATATCACCTAGAAAATGTGACTCTTCACCTTTGCCTGCACCCTGACCACAGAAAGAAATGTGACATATCACTGGATCCAGAAACCAAATGATGTGTTTCTTTTGCCTGGACCTTGGTCACAGAAAACATTGTGACATATCTCTGGGTCTCTTACCTAGGTGATTTGATTCTCTCTCCTGCCTGGGGCCTTCACTCAGAGGGTATTGTGACATATTGCTGGACCAAGCATTTAGGTGATGTGACTCTCCTCAACATCTTGGACTCTCACCAATAAGTAAGTTGTATGTGTTGATGTGCTCTCCATCTAGGACTCTCCTCTCCTGCCTGGGCCCTGCGTACATTGTGTATTGTGACATATTGTGTGTTATTACACCTATGTGATGCTATTCTCTCGCATAAAGCCCTGCTCACAGAGGCATTATAATATATTTTTTTAATGTCTAATGCCTATGTGATATGTCTCTCTTATTCTGCCTGGGTCTTGCCAAAAGCGGTTGTTGTGACGTATTACTGGACACAAATTCTAGGTAACATGACACTCCTATTATTTCTGGGCCCTAGATATTTTGGGTATTGTGACATATTTTTGCACTAAATATCTAGAAAATATAAGGCTCCTGCCTGGGCCCTGCCCAGAGGAGACCTGTGACATCTACATCTATCACTTAGGAAATGTGACTCTACTCTTCTGCCTGCACCCTATGCACAGAGAAGATGGTGACATATCACAGAGCCCAGTAAGCAGGTGATGTAACTCTCCTCTTCTGCCTGGGCCCCTCATATATTGTGTTTTGTGAAATATTGCTGGGTACAACACCTAGGTGATGTGACTCTCCTGCATGGGTCCTGCACACATGGTTATTAAGATGTGTCTTTTGTTCATCACCTAGGTGTTTCAAATTTTCTCTTCTGCCTGGGCCATGCCAAAAGTATTGTGACACATCACTGGAACCAGTTCTGAGTAATGTGCCTTTGCTAATTGGGCCAAACCACAGAAGACATTGTGACATATTGTTAGGCCCAGCAACCAGGTGGAGAGACTCTGTTGCCTTAGTCCTGTTTCAGGAGGGGATTATAACATATCCCTGGCTAAAAACACAGTTAATGCAACTCTCTTGCCTGGTCCCTACTCTCAGAGAAATTATGACATAACTTTAGCCCAGCAACAATATGATGTGACTCTCCTGCCTGGTCACTACCTTCAGAGAAGGTTGTAAATATCTCTGGCACAGCACCCAGGTGAGGTGATTCTCCTGCTCACTCCCTCCATACCCAATTTCAGGATTGTAACATATCTTACTTCAGTTTACAGAGGTCATAAATGACTTTCACAACTTGAGCCAGCCAATTTGAGATACTGTCTCTCTTAGCTAGACTCAGGAAAATGGGTCAAATCCTAGGTCTCATGTTTTTTTATGAAGGTAATACAGAATTACCACTGCCTCACATTTCATAGAAAGCCCTTGGGTGGTAAAGAGAGTGTCAACAGAAGGCCCAAGACACAGGTGAGGTTGTGTTTCTCATCATTTTCTCACTTGAACAAAACCCATTATTGAGGTCCTGAATCTTACATGTGGACACAGTCCACAGTTGAGATTGTGACTATCATATGTAAACATGTAAGCATAGTTGGGATGGTGAATCATTTCAAGCTCAGCTCGTAGGAAAATGAAGATTCTTCATTCTAGACTCAGCTAATTGGAGAGATGTTGACTCTCATACTTGGGCTTAAGGCCACAAGTACTATCATAATCCATACCAACGCAAATATCTCAGAGCAGATTGAGAATCTCATGCATAAGGTGTAAAGCCCTAGGGTGATACCCAGGTGAGATTGTGACGCTCACGAAGTTGGCAGAAAAGATTGCCATTTTTCCACATGAACACAGCCCATTGTTAAGGCTCTGGATTTCACAACTGAAAGCAGTCAAACACTGGAAAATTGACTCTCATATGTGAATCTGGTCCACAGGTAGCTTGGTGACTCTAAGACCCATATTCAGCATACCTGTGAGGCTGTAACTTCACTCAGATAAAACAGTGCACGGGAAAGATTGTGCCTCTCATGCACTGATACAGTTTATTGTTGAGATAAACCACGTACTTACACCCAACATACATGAGGTGTTAACTCACTCAGAAACAGGACATGTGCTGAATTGTAAATATCATTCTATCACCTTTCTACAGTATAAATGTGATACATGCCTCTGGGCAGCACCTGAGTGATCTGACTCTTCAGCCTGGGCCCAGCCCACATACTGGATTGTGACATATTGCTGGACCCAGCACCTAGGTGATGTGACTCTACTGTCCTGCATTGATGCTGCCCACAGGGGACATGGTGGCGATTCACTTTTCTTGCCTGGTTCCGGATCACAAGGGGATTGTGACCTATAACTAAGCCAGCATGTAGCTGATGTGACTCCTCATCTTTTTATGTTCTTCCCTCAGAGGAGATTGTGACATATCACTGAATCCACAAACTAGGTGATGAGTCTCTCCTTCGTGTTCCTTGATAACAAAGAACGTTGCGACTTACTACTGGGCTCGGCGTCCAGCTGAGGTGGCTTTGCTGCTTGTTCCCTGCTTTCAGGAGGGGATTGTAACATATCTGGCCCAGGTGAGATTGTGACAGTCTTAGGCACACAAAGCTCATAGTACAGATTTTCATACTTGCATGTGAACTTAGCTTTCTGCTGAGGTTCTGACTCTCACATTAGAAGGAAGTTAAAAGTTGGATAATGGACTCACATTTGGATGTAATTCACAGGTGGGTTGGTGAATCTCAGAGCAAGATTCAACTTACCTGTGAGGCTATTACTCCACGAATAAGACACAGTCCATAGAAGGGACTGAAGTTCTCATGCACAGATTCAGTCCACTGTTGATATTGTAAATTTTATACTTATACCCAACATACAAAAGATGTTTATTCTCATACCCAGAATAGGAACATGTGTGGGAGTTTTAATCCTATCCTTGAACCTACCTGCAGCTCTGATTGTCACATACATGTCTGCCAAGCACCTAAGTGAGAATGTCACAATAAAGGTATATACCTTAGGTGTTAGGTCCAGGAATGTCACATGGAATTGTGACATATTCCTGCCCCTAGCACCTAGGGTACATGTTTTTTATTCTGCCTTGGCATTGCCCATATTGCATCTTTTGACATATTGCTAGGTCTAAAACACAGGTGATGTGAGTCTCCTGCCTAGATTCTGCCTACAGGGAGAATTGTGACATTTTTCTAGACCCATCATGTATTTGATGTTACTCTTCTCTCTTACTTTGTATTTGCCAAGAAGTGACATTATGACATATCTCTGGGCCCAACATCTAGATAATGATATGACCCTCCTTTTCTTCCTGGGCTCTGTTCACAGAAGGGAGAGTAACTTATACCTGGACACAGCCCACAGGAGGTGTGATTATTTTGCCTGGTTCCTGTCCATAAGGACAAGAGATAAATGCATTATGATGTATCTCTGTGACCATCAGCTAGATTATGTGACTCCTTTATTTCCGCAGACCTATCCACAGTGTGAGCTGGGACATAGCACTTGGCACAGCATTTGTGTTATGTGACCTGTGACCCTCCTCTCATGCCTGGGACCTGCTCACTGAGGTTGTAACGCATGGCTGGCCCCAGCCTTAGGTTATTTTTCTCTTCTATTCTTCCTGAGCCTTACCCATAGGAGGCATTTTGACATATTCCTTGAACCCTCCCAAGATGATGTGACTCTTCTGCCTGGACTCTTTTTTGGGTGCATTGTGCCATATTGTGGGGTCCAGCAGCAAGGTAACATGTCTCTCCTCTACTGCTTAGGCTGTGCCCAAGAGGGGACTGTAATGTATTGCTAGGCACAGCATCTAGGTGATGTGACTGTCCTCTCCTTGCTGAGCTCTGCATACATTCTTCCCACATGAACAAAGCCCATTGTTAAGGCTTTGGATTTTATAACCGAAAGCAGTCGAATATTGGAATGTTGCAATTTGCAAACATGGCAAAACATGCAGCACCTATGTGGTGGGGCTCTCCTCTCGTGTTTGAGCCCTTCCCACTACAGTGATTGTGGCATATAGATCAGCCCACCTATTAGGTTATGTAACTTCCCTCTTCATTCTGAACTTTACCCACAGAGAGAATTGTGATGTATTTCTAGGCCTCTCACCTAGACCATGTTACCCTTTTACCTGGGCCCTCCTCTCATTGCAAGGTATTGCTGGACCTAAAGCCTATGTGATGTGACTCTCCTCTGCTGGTTAGCCTTTGCTCAAGGAAAAAAAATTGTAATGTTTCAGTGGATCCAAGACCTAAAAGATGTGACTATTACCTCTTGCCTAGGCCCTGAATACATTGTATATTGTGACATATGACTGGGTCTAACATCTAGGTGATGCGACTCTCTTGCATTGGCCCTGCCAACAGAAGGCATTGTGATATATCTCTGGGTGCATGAACTATTTGATGTGACTCTGCCATTTTACCTAGACGTTGCCCATAGGAGAGATAGTGACATATCTCTGGGCCAAGCAGCTGGGTGTTCTGACTCTCCTCTTTTGCCTGTGCCATGCCCACAGAAGGGATAACGAATTATCACTAGGCCCAGCACACATGCAATGTCCCTCTTCTGCCTGGTTATTGTCCACAAGGGCCACTGTGACATATCTCTGGGCCCGTGACCTATGTGATGTGATTCTTGTGTTATTTCTGGGACCTGTCCACAGTGGACGCTGTGACATATTGCTTGCTGCAGCACCTACATTACATTACTTTCCATTATTTCCTGAGCCCTGCCCACTGGTGTGATTGTGACAGATAAGTGGGCACTGACCCTACGTTATGTGATGCTTCTGTTTTTTTCTAGCCCTACCTACCAGGGACATTGCTACATATTTCTTGTCTCATCACCAAGGTGATGTGACACTTTTGCCTAGGCCTTTCTCCCAGAAAGTATTGTGGCAAATTGTTGCACCCAGCACTTAAGTAATGTGACTGTAATTCTTGGGCTCTGCTCAAGGAGGCATTGTGTTGTATCCCTGGATGCAGCACTTAGGGGATGTTACTCTCCTCTCCTGTCTGGGCCTGGCATAAATTGTGTATTGTAATATATGGCTGGACCCACAAGTGGGTGATGTGACTCTTCTGCATGAGCCCTGAAGACAGGGGTATCATATGATACTATTTGTTCATCACCTAGGAGATGTGACACATTTTTGTTGCCTGGGACTTGCCAAATAAGAAGATTGTGACATATCACTTGACTCAGCATCAAGGTGAAGTGAGTCTTTTTTTTTTTTTTTTTTTTTTTTGCCTGGTCCCCACATGTTTTGGGTGTTGTGACATATCACTGAGCCCAATACCTAAAAAAATGGAAGGCTCCTGCCTGGGGCCTGTCCACAGTGGACCTGGTGACATATCTCTGCATTCATCACCTAAGAGATGTGGCTCTCTTCTTCTGCCTGCAGGGAAGATTGTGACATATTCCTTGCCTCAGCAAACAGATAGTGAGTCTCTTGTAATTGGGCCTAGCCCACAGAAAGCATTCTGACCCATTGCTGGGCCCATTACCAAGGTGACGTGACTCTGAAGCCTGCATCCTGCTTTCAGGAGGGGATTGTAACATATTCCTGACTGAGTACCCAGGTGATGTGAGTCTTCTGCCTGGTCCCTTCTGTCAGGGAAATTTGTGACATATTCCTGGCCCAGAACACAGAGGATATAACTCTCCTGTTTGCTCTCTACCCAAGGTAAGACTGTGACATATATCTTGGTCCAGCTAACAGTTGCAATGATGATTCTCATACCACACACCAGCCAATAGAAAACATACTGTCCGTTTTAGCTGGGATTAGAAAAATGGGTAAGATCCCATGTCTTCTTTCTGTATGAAAGTTATAAAAAATTACCACTTTCTGACACATTGTATAAAGCCCTAGTGTGGAACACAGTGCCATCACAGAGTGCAGCATCCAAATGAGACTGTGTTTCTCATATTCACACTCTACAATCCATTAGGATTTTTACCCTCACATGTAAACAGAGTCCACAGGTGAGGTCCTGAATCTCACAGGTTGACACAGTCCACAGCTGGAATTGTTTCTGTCATATGCTAGAGTTGGGATGGGGACATATTTCTAAGCGTAGTTTATAGGTAGGTGAGGACACTCCTGTTTGGACCCAGCCAGTTAGAAAGAAGTTGACTCTCAGGCAAGAGCTTAGGGCAAAAATTATAACCATGAGTCCATACCAGTAGGGAGGTCTCAGAGCATATTGAGACTCTCATCCATAAACCCCTCAGGTGCTACAAAGAGTTTCCTGACATGGCACAGCACAAGTGAGATTTTGACACTTGTATGCACATCAAGTTGACAATAAAGATTGTCATACTGCCATATGAATACAGCCATCTTTTGAGGTTCTGCATGTCACATTTGGAGGCAAAAATCCACTCTAATACGTGGATCCAGTCCACACGTTGATTTGTGACTCTCAGACCAAGATTCAGCACACCTGTGAGGCTGTGATGCTACTAAGAAGGCATAGTGTACAGAAAAGTGAGGTTCTCCTGCACACATAGGTGGGTCCATCATTACGATTGTGACTCATGTACTTAGACTTAACATAGAGATGTTGACTCCATACTTAGATCATGTGCAAAAATTTTAATTTTATACCTGTATTGTTCTGTATGTTAGATTGTGTGACATACGCCTCTGTCTAGCAACTAAGTGATTTGACTCTTCTGCCTGGACCCAGCTCACGATGGAATTTTGAAATATTGTTAAACCCAGCACCTTCATGATGGGACTCTATTCCACTGCCTTGGCACTGCCCACAGACAGCATTGTGACATTATCACTGTAACTAGGCCTTATATTCAGTTTTAGAGATAAACTAAAGATGTTTTAAAGATAAACATAATCTATCCTTCTGTTTTGTCACTGTGCACAAAAGGCATTGTGACATATCACTGGACCCCACACCCTGGTTATGTGCTTCTCCTGCCTGTATCCTCCCCACAGGGCCCATTGTGATATATTGCTGGGTCCAAAACCCAGGTGATGGAACTCTCCTGCCTGGGCCCTGCTTACAGCAGGCATTGTGACATCGCTGCACCCATTACTCAGGTGATGTGACCTACTTCTGCCTGATCTCTGCTCACACAAAATATTGTGACCTATCACTGGGCCCAGCA
Source organism: Cheracebus regulus (assembly GCA_963574635.1). NCBI lineage: Eukaryota > Metazoa > Chordata > Mammalia > Primates > Pitheciidae > Cheracebus > Cheracebus regulus. The sequence continues at coordinate 3,841 of CAUYQU010084797.1, read as the reverse complement.
TTGAGCTGACGTGACTCTTCTATTCTTTTTATGTTCTGCCTAAAGGAAATGTTGTGGCATGTTTCTAGACCAAACAGTAAGGTGATGTTATGTTGAGAAACATTAAGTTTACCCTGCCCCCGTGGCTCCTTTGTGGAGGATATCTTTTAGTTTGTAATTAGTGGTAGGCAGGTAACAGCTACCTACTTGGTATATTTTTGAGTTATGAGTAAATATAGAACTGGATCCACGTATTAGAGTGGATTTTTGACTGCCTCCAAATGTGACATGCAGAACCTCAAAAGATAGCTGTGTTCATAGGACAGTATGACAATCTTTATTGTCAACTTGATGTGCATACAAGTGTCAAAATCTCACTTGTGCTGTGCCATGTCAATATAAATAATAAGCATCGCCTTTCTAAGAGAAGATAAATATGTGGATGAGAATCTGCTTGGGGCCTTCAGCCTGGTGAAGCTGTCAGCCTGTCAGCTCTCAGGCTGTTGGTCCTCTAGATAGATCCCCTCTGCTTTTCTATCTGGGCGTCTGCCTCTGAATACCTTCAGTGCCGCCTGGGTGGGGGGTCTCCTGACGGAGCTGGTACTTTGTAATGTTACACTTTTGCCTTGGTCCTGACCTCAGAAAGCTTTGTGACATGTTGCTTGGCTCAGCACAGCAATATGATGTGTGTCTCTTGCCTGAACCCTGACCACAGGGAGCATTGTGACACATGTCTCAATTTATGGACTATTTAATGTTACCCTTCTCACTTGCTTGGGCTTTGTCATTAGAAGAGATTGTGACCTGCCTCTGATTCCCGCACCTAGGTGTTGTGACTCCTCTTTTGCCTGTGCTGTGCCCACAGAAGGTAGAGTGAGTCATCACCGGATCCAACACACAGGTGATGTGATTCTGTTGCCTGGTCATTGCCCACAGGGGTCACTGCAGCATATCTCCGGGCCTGTTACCTAGATGGTGGAATTCTCCTGATTTTTCTGCTTCTGTCCCCAGTGGGGATTGTGACATATTCCTTCACCCAAAATTTATGTGATGTCTTTCTTTTCTCATGCCTGGACTCTGACCACTGTTGTAATTTTGACATAGAGCTGGGCTCATCTGTCTAGGCTATGTGACAGGTCATGTGACTTCTTTTATCCCAAGCCCTACCTACAGGGGTCACTGGCACCTATCTCTGGGTCCCTCACCAAGAAATGATGTAATCCTCATTCTTGGGCATTTTCTCAGTGAGTACTGTGACATACCGATGGACTCAGCACCTAGGTGAGGTAACTCCTTCTACTTCCTGGGCTCTGACCAAAGAGGTGTTGTGATGTATTGCCGAGCCCGGCACACAGGTAATGTTACTCTTTTCTCCTGCCTGAGCTCAGCATAATTGTGTAGTGTGACATATGGCCTAGCTTAACATTCTGTATGTGATGCAACTCTTCGGTGTGAGCCCTGCCCACAGGGGTATGACACCTGTCTCTTTGTTTATCACCTGGTGTGATATAACGTGTTCTTTTCTGCCCGGGCCCTGCTAACAAGGGCGAGTTTAGCACATCACTTGGCCCAGTGCCTACGCAATGTGACTCTCCTTTCTCCTGGGCCCCTAATATTTGGTGTCTTGTGAAATAACGCTGGGTCCAACACCTAGAATATAAAAGGCTCCTGCCCGGGCCCTGCCCATAGGGGACCTTGTGACATACATCTGCATACACCTCCTAGGAAATGTCACTCTTCTTTTCTGCCTGCACCCTCCTAACAGAAAAGATTATGACATATCACTGCACCCCACAACAAGGTGATGAGGCTCCTTTGACTAAATCTTGAATACATTGATAAGTGACATATTGCTGAACCCTCAGAAAAGATTGTGACAGACATCTGGCCCCAAACTCAGGTAATGTTACTCTCCTGCTGATTCCCAATCCAGAGGAGTAATTGTGACATATTGTGGCCCCGTACACCAGTGTGATGATGACTCTTATACCTTGAACTAGCCAATAAGATAAATACTGTCTATTATAGTTAGGCTTAGGGAAAAAGGTAAGATTCTGGGTGTCCTCTTTGTACAAAGGTCACACAGGTTTACCACATTCTTGCATATGATATAAAGCCCTCAAGTGGTTCAAGGTCACAGGAGATATTGTTTCTGTGATGCACACACTGCCAATCCTTAAAATAGTCATCCTCTACTAGTCATGTAAGGATGAGAAAAAAATAAAATAAATAGAAAAGAAAAACAAAATAGTCATCCTCACACATAGACACAACCCACTGGTGAGATCCTTAATCTCGCACATAGACACAGTCTACAGATGGAATTATGTCAGTCATATGTGAACATCTGGCCACATATGTGATAGTGACCCATTTCTAAACCCAGTTCACATGCAGATGAGTACTATTCTATCTAGACCCAGCCAACTGGGGAGGTGTTCACTCTCATAGCTGAGCTTAGAGTGACAGGTACAATGATGGGTTCATGTCAGCATGAAGGTCTTAATGCAGATTGCAACTTTCATGCCTATCATATTTTATTAGTTCATTTTCACACTACTATAAAGAACTGCCCACTCGGGAGGCTGAGTGAGGCAGGAGAATTGCTTGAACCCAGGAGGCGGAGGTTGCAGTGAGCCGAGATTGCGCCACTGCACTCCAGCCTGACGCCTGGTGACAGAGTGAGACTCAGTATCAAAAAAAAAAAAAAAAAAAAAAGAACTGTCCAAAACCAGATAACTTATGTAAAAAAGAGGTTTGATTGACTCCCAGTTCCACCTGGCTGGGAAGGCCTCATGAAACTTACAATCATCGCAGAAGGGGAGGCAGGGACCTTCTTCACAAGGTGGCTGGAGGAAAAAAGTGAATGAAGGAGGAAGGAGGAACTTCCAACACTTACAAAACCAGCAGATCTCCTGAGAACTCACCCCTGTCCCAAAAACAGCATGGAAGAAAATGCCCCATGATGCAATTACCCTCCTCCCTTGACACATGGAGATTACAATTGTGGATGAGATTTGGGTGAGGACATAGAGTCAAACCATGTATCTCATAAATTCTTCGGGTGGTACAGAGACTATACTAACAGAGCCCAGAGCAAAATTGAGATTGTGACACTCGTATACACACACAGTCGAGTAAAGATTGTTGTTCTCTCACATGAGCATGGCCCACTGTTGAGGTTTTGAATCTTATATCTAGAGGCAGTCAAAAGTTGCAATGTTGGCTCTCATACATGAATTTTGGTATGCAGTGTTCAATCTCATACATGGATTTGTTATGCACGGATTTAGTGACTCTCAAACCAAAATTTAACCCACATGTCAGGCTGTGATCTATCTAAGGGGACACAATGCCCAGAAAACATTGAGAAGCTGCTGCACAGATCACAGTTGAGATTGTGACTCATGTACTTCATCCAACGTACAAGACATGTTGACTCTCATACCTGGAACCAGGACATGTGAGGGATTGGTAAGCCCATTCCTGGAATTTTTTGAAGGTGTGATTGTGACATATGCCTCTGCCAAACACCTGATTTGACTTTCCTGCCTGGGCTTGTTCGCAAATAGAATCATGATATATTGCTGGACCCAGCTAGGTGAGACGACTCTATTGTGAAGCCTTGGTGTGTCTTACAGGAAGCGTTGTGACATATCACTGGGACTTGCACTTAGGTGATGTAAGTTTTCTCTCCTACCTTGGTGCTGCCCACTGGGGACATTGTGACAGATTGCTCATTCTAAAACCAAGGTGATGTAACTCTTCTGCCCAGGCCCAGACTAAAGGGGGGATGTGACATCTCTCTCCACTCATCACCCAGGTAATGTGCTCTCATCTCTTGCCTAGTTTCTGCTCATGG
>CAUYQU010084796.1:0-18112 GCA_963574635.1 Cheracebus regulus | reverse complement strand
AATTTTTTTTTCTTTTTTTGAGATGGAGTTTCGCTCTTGTGGCCCAGGCTGGAGTGCAGTGGCACAATCTTGTCTCACCGCAACCTCCACCTCCCGGGTTCAAGCAATTCTTCTGCCTTAGCCTCCTGAGTAGCTGGGACTACAGGCATGCATCACCACGCCTGGCTAATTTTGTATTTTTAGTAGAGACAGGGTTTCTCCATGTTGGTCAGGCTGGTCTCGAACTCCCGACCTCAGAGGATCTGCAGGCCTCAACCTCCCGAAGTGCTGGGATTATAGGCGTGAGCCACCATGCCCAGCAGGATTTGCATATTTTCAAATCCTGTTTCTTTCACTGAATATTACAAAATGTGAATGTTCCTATTTCATTAGATATTATTTGAAAGTATTTTTAGTGATGAGTGATATTCAGTCTATTTAATCATTTTCCTGTTGTTTAACTTTTGGGTTGTTGGTTGATTCTTGAGATCTGGTTTTAGAGCTCAGTGCCTGGAACGTCATGAGCGCTAAATAAATGGTAGCTATTATTATGTCTCCATGATTCCTCAGGCATTCCTGAAAATTGGTATTCATGGCCTCTCAGGGATAAAATTCAATCATCTGTTCTCTAGGTTTGCTCTGCTTTCTGATGTCATCCAAAAACTGGGCCATTGGGTTTCCTGTGCTGGGATAATGATGGCCTTCTTTCATCAACCTGGGTGATGAGATGCTATGCTAATCTGGAGCCTGGAGTTTTACACCTCAGAGCTTAGATCTTGATTTCCAGTTGGTCCTGACTTCACCTCTTAACCCCCAACACAGTTCTTGTGGGGCCTTTGGAATTCAGATAATTTCTAGAGCTGGGAAGTGCCTTGGAAAAATTGTGAATCCCTCACCTTACAAATGAAGACTCTCCAGCTTTGAAGATAAAGGCTCTATCTATAATACAGAAACAGAGGTGGGATCTGAGGCTAGTTCTCTGGTATTTTGACTTCCTCATTATTTAACAGTGCTCATTCCTTAAGAGTGGTAGGGGGTATGCTACCTTTTTCAAATTAACCCAAGAACTTCTTGAACGTGTTAGATCAGTAAGTACACAGCAAATGATGGTCGTTTGAAGGTTTCTCTATGCCCTTGTTCTTTGTCTCTGATAGTGGTGAATCTAGTGATGGGGTAGGGACAGGGCAGCGATGGCTGTTAAATTCATTCTTCTTCATTCTGCTTGCTGTATCCCCTGTGAAGGACAGGGCCCCTACAATTCTTGGCAGATTCTTGGACAAGGAAAAAGAGTTAGTTGTTTATTGGACATTAAGATGCTCAAAATTTTCCTAATTCTAAAACAGGTTTAGCTGCTGAAGATAGCAAAAGGGTAGGAAAAAAGGATTGTTCTTGGCTCTGTTGTTAGGACCATGAGTGCTTTTTCTTTCTGCTTTTTGGATTTTCAGGTTTTTATAATGATCTTTTTTATTTTTATAGAGGAAGATATGTCTTAAAGAAGAAAAAAACCCAAGTGTATTTGAATGCTTAGTTTTCTATTCTCTGCAGGAATGGTAATGATGGTTAGGCAAATTGCTTACTTAATCTATAGGTCCTAGTCAGCCTCCCTGACACCCACAGTTCAGGAACATAGAGGAAGGACTATTAAATTAAAGCAGCTGTCTTGTGGAATATTATATCTTCTCCAAAGCCTTCTTTGGCCACCAAACCATTTTGTGGCTGTGGTTCAGCCAGGTGCTGGAAAAGTACAATTTATTTTCTCCAAATATTTGAGTCTGTGGAACTGCAGCTTTTCCCTTTGTGCCTGTAGCCATGTGAGGGACTTGTAGTCCCCATGGCAGTGGGATTTGTAATGCTGCTAAGAGATTCTATGGGAAGTAGAGATTAAGGGGAGGCAATTATCCAGGCCATGCTCAGAAGGGTTTGTTGACTTTGACCCAAGCCTGAATACCTGGTGAGAATGAGGCAGTGGAATGAGGGTGAGGGGATCGCCATGATCCAGGCAAAGGATGGCATCAGGGAAGGATGAAGAGCTTTGGGATACCAGGCTGCCAACCTATAGACAAGGCCCAGGCACTGGGCTGGAGATTGAGGGCAGGTGTTTCTCCCTGCAGGAGACCTTTGGAGCCCTGCCTTGTTCTCCAGGTCTCCAGACTAAGGCACTGAGCAGGACAAGAGTGAGACTAAGAAACAGGGGATCAGAATACAGATCCAGCTACAGGACAAACTACATGAATTTTTAGTCTATTGTTGACAGAAAGGAGAAGTCCAGTTCCTAGCATTAGGGCATAGGGTTAGCAGGGCTGGCAGCAAATACCGACCTGATACCAAGTCCCCCTAATATTTAGTAGGGTGCATTAAATGCCACCATGTCTAGGGGCTGCAGCACTGATCCTAAACTTAGAGCTGAGGCCGGTCTGCATGTGGAGACTGTGGTTTGCAGAGGGGGCTATTGGGGCAGAAAACAAAGCAGGTTGTTTCTTGCTTTTTGGAGGCAAAAGGGAGACCTGAACTCTATGACAGAAATTCACACAGGTCATGAGAAGAATAAATTGTTCTATTTTAGAAAATAATTTATCTTTCCATCAATGATTTTACATATTTACATACGAATGTATAGTTACTGTTTATACCTGATAATTAAATTCTCCCATTAGAACCTAAGCTCCTTTCTTTGCATAGTGCATATTCTTCCCAGGGTTAGTATGCTAGGCTACGTGGCCCCCTAGAATTAAATACTCTTTTATTGCAGCCTCTGGAATAATAAGTTTTGCCTAATATTAAAGGTTTTTTCTGGCTCCTTCAAAAGCCTCTCGATTCACAAATTCAAGGTAAACCTGTTTTCTTTAGCATAAAGCTTTACTCTTTGTTAGGCTTTAATAGACCAATGTGACCCTGAACTGCGGACTCTAAGTTTCCTTTATCTTTTTTATTGGCTGGGTTTGTTATGGTGGGGGCAGATGTGGATGCGGGGAGCAGAAGGAAGAGAGAGGAGGAGGGAAAGGAAGAAGTACTGTGGCTCCAATTAAAAAAAATGATTATGTGCAATGAAAGAGTAGCTTTTTTTATTTTTTTAACCTCAGTTTATCCAGCCTATATCAGGGCAGTAGTCCTGGTGAACAGTATAAGACACAGTTATATGTGTGATCCTGGGATCTGATTTTTAGCCCATCCACCCCTGAATGGAAGTGGCAAGAATAGGTGGGCTCTGGGGTTTTCTATGTAGTCAGTAGCTGCCTCCACTCAGTTGTCATGTAATATGGCACAAAAAGTGCTTAGGTATCCTCTGGAAAAAGGAATTTTTTTTTTTTTTTTTTTAGGTGGAGTCTCACTTGGTCACCCAGGCTGGAGTGCAGTGGTGCGATCTTGGCTCACTACAGCCTCCACTACCGGGGTTCAAGCGATTCTCCTGCCTCAGCCTCCTGAGTAGCTGGGATTACAGGCGCACGCCACTATGCCTTGCTAATTTTTGTATTTTTAGTAGAGATAGGGTTTCATCATGTTGGTCAGGCTGGTCTCGAACTCCTGACCTTGTGATCCACCCACCACGGCCTCCCAAAGTGAGGGGATTAAGGGCATGAGCCACTGTGCCTGGCCAGAAAAAAGGAATCTTTTATGACCATATGTTTATATGAGACAAGCGACAAAAACAAAACAAAGCAACAGAAAATTTGAGATTTGAATGGGACCTTCTTGTAATAGGAAACATTTAAGTGTTACAGTCAGGAGACTGGGTGCTGTCATGGTCATCCTAGTGCTGCTTTGCAACTTAGGGCAGGCCCAATAACTGCTCTGGGTGTTAGTTTTTGTAGAATGCTGTGTGATAGCTGGCTCACTGAAGAGTTGATGTGATGACTTGGGAAAAAAGCCTAACACAGCACCTGACACATGATAGGCACTCAGCAGTTGTTTTCCCCCTCTTTTGTAATGTGGGCATGTATTGAAGCAGCAGCCCTCATACATTTCCTGTTCTTTACAGAGCTGTTGCAGGAAGAGGTGGGATCTGATTTTAGAATATGCTTTGCAGAGCCAGGTAGACAAAAGCCCCCTTTTCAACTCCTGCTTCAAGATGACCATGCTCCATATGGCTTTACCTGCTGCGCACTGTCATAATTGCAATCAGAATGGATCTCATTAGGGTTACAATGGCCCAGGAAAATGAAGAGTGGTTACCATAGTCCACTCCCCAGGCCTCCTAGCCAGGCAGTTCAAAAAGAAGCAGAGTTGAAAACATTTTCTGTAATTACCATGACTCACGGGGCACCCCAAGGATGTTGGGAGCTTAATAAATAGCCATTGAGAATTTTTTTGTCTGCCAAGTGTTTATTACAAATAAGTGGAAGTCTGATTTAATGGCAGTATACATGCCCCCACCCCCACCTCCCTGAAACACACACACACGCACACACACACACACACACACACACACACACACACACACAAACTTGGTGTAAGGGGGCCAGTGTGGAATGGAGTAGGGCACAGTAACTGCATGGTTCCTGCAGAGATGCACCAAAAGTTCTTAGCTAGTGCTATTAGGTGTTTGCTAAATGATTAAAAAGTCAATCCAACTACACTCTGTATGTGAATAGATTACAAATGGACACTTTCTCAGTTCGAGGGTAGGTGGAATGGGAGCAGATATAATAATTTGCTTTGGGGCCGGGCGCGGTGGCTCATGCCTATAATCCCAGCACTTTGGGAGGCTGAGGAGGGTGGATCCTGAGGTCAGGAGTTCAAGACCAGCCTGGCCAACATGGTGAAACCCTGTCTCTACTAAAAATACAAAAAACTGGCTGGGCATAGTGGTGAGCGCCTATAATCCCAGGTACTTGTGAGGCTGAGGCAGGAGAATTGCTTGAACCTGGAGGGCGGAAGTTGCAGTGAGCCCAGATTGCACCACTGCACTCCAGCCTGGGTGACAAAGCGAGACTCCATCTTAAAATCAATCAATCAATAAAAAAATACTAATTTACTCTGGGGAAGTATTCTGATTGTGAAATCATTTGGAGAGGACAAAACAATGTGGATCCCTTTACTATTCACTGACCAGTGATTTGGCCCTGGTGTCATTTGCCTTCATGTCAGTCCCGTTTGTTTTCTGAGCAATGTATCTGCAATCTCAGTATTGGCAACTAAGTGAGTGATGGCTTTTGATTTGGGGCTGTGGATTTTCCCTAAACAGGAGCTAAAAAGAAGGAATCTAGTAAATGATTGAATCAGGCCCAGCTTTTTTTGGGAAAAGCAACTAACTGTCAAAGTGATAGCACAAACATGATTTAACCAAGAGTTAATAATGTGCATATTTAGTGAAATCTGTTTCTATAGTCTGTCTACCAATGTATCCATGTATGTACTGATCTTTCGATCTATTGATATATTGAAATAAATTAATTAGATGTTTGAACTGTGTCTATTTAATATTTTGCCTTATGTGACCGATGTTCCTTACCAGGATTAAGTAGAAAATGTCATTCGCTCACTGTGAACTTTCTGAACTTTTTATTGGAGGCTGAAATATTGTGCTGCTGTGCTCAGCTCTTGTTCAGATTCCATTTTGGGTATTAATCACTGCTTCAATATTCGAAGCCCTTATGGTAACTCTTTCTGCCTGGCTTTACTTTTCAGAGAAAAGGCTTTAATTTGTTTGCTCAGCGTTTTCCTTTTATTCTAAACACCACCTGTGCCTGCTGCCGCCTCTTGTGTTTCATTTTTGTTCTCAGAAGAGACGGCTTTGTATTTCTCTATGAGTAGCAAATATCCTGGATGGGCCGCTTTGCATGCAGAGCTCTGGAATTCTGTGATGTGGAGGCAGGTCCCTCGGGTCTTCTTTTAATTGAAGGCCACTAAGATGAACAACTCTGTCTCTGTGCACAAAGGAAGGTTGGGAGATGAAGGTGGCACCTCAGAAAGTCAGGAGAGTCAAATTCTGAGATGAGAGAGAATGAGGGGTCCCAGAGCCATTTTGATGCCTTGGTAGAGAGTTGTCTGTAGAGATGGCATAAACCATGGGGAGACACAGGGAGGTAGACACCCTTAGCCCAGCTATGTGGTGTCAGTTTTTCCTTGGCATATGTATCTGTCCACCTGAAGAGGCTTTAGAGAGGCTATGGCCACTTCTGGGCCAAACATCCTAAAGGATGTCACTCTGAGAAGGAAAAAGTCTGCTTCCACATGGAGCAAGAAGAGAGGTAAGTGGGTAATAAGAGCAGAATCAGAGTCTGTAATGGTTGTTATGATGGGAATGGTGGGGATGACAGCAGTGTTAGCAGCAGTGTTGTAAGGTAGGTCATTCATGGTCTTAATTACCCCTGAGCTAAAAACAGTTATATATTACAGAGGGAAGAATTTAAAAAGGAAAATCAGTGCAGTAGAAGAGTAGGTCTGGGGCCATGACGGAAGCCCACTTTTAACAAAATTTTGTTAGGCACCATTGTGTACCAAGCACTGTGTTATGTTCTGCTCCATCAAATCTTGAGGCACGTTATGTCTGGTTCATTTCAGAAATGCTAAGATTAATCAGTTGATTCAGATAGTAACAGCTGAATCCATCCATTACAAGGTCCCCCAGTAATCAATTACCTAATGATTTGAACAACCAGAAATAGTCTTTGCCCAGGAGTGGGCTAACTCATTCCTTTGAAAGTCAATTTCTGGCTGAGCATGGTGGCTCATGCCTGTAATCTCAAAGCCTCTGGAGGCTGAGGTGGGAGGATCCCTTGAGGCCAGGAGTTCAAGACCAACCTAGGCAACGTAGCAAGACCCAATCTCTACCAAAAATAAAACAAATTAGCCAGATGTGGTGGTGCACACCTGTGGTTCCAGCTACTCAGAAGACTGAAGCAGGAGGATGGTTTGAGCTCAGGAGTTGGAGGCTGCATTGAGTTGTGATTGTGCCACTGCACTCCAGCCTGGGTGACAGAGTGAGACCTTGCCTCTGAAACAAAAATCATAATAAAAGAAAAGCAAAGCCAATTGCTGCCAGGACAAGATACTGCTCTGGCATGTGTGGCCCTGTACTGACAGTAAGGACACTTTAAAAAGGCATAGCCACATAGAATTAATAATACTTCCTTAATATTTTATGCTCAATGTTCAAACTTCCTTGGTTGTAATTTTTTTTCACATATGATTTGTTCAGATCCAAGCAAGATCTACACATTACAATTGATTGGTACATCTCTAAAGCCTTCCTTATAACAGCACCCCCACCTTCATTTATTTATTTTTTTTTTTTGAGACAGGGTCTTGTTCTGTCACTCAGGCTGGAGTGCAGTAGTGTGATCATGGCTCACTGCAGCCTCAGCCCCCCAGACTCAGGCAATCCTCCCACCTCAGCCTCCTGAGTAGCTGGGACTTCAAGTGTGCATCACTATGCCTGGCTAATTTAAAAATTATTTTTAGAGACAAGATCTCTTTGTGTTGCCCAGGCTGCTCTGGAACGTCTGGGCTCAAGCAATCCTGCCTTGGCCTTCCAAAGTGTTAGATTACAGGTGTGAGCCACTGTGCCAGGCTGTCCATTTTTAAATGTCATTTATTTGGTGAAGAAGTCAATTTGTTTGTTCTTTAGAGTTTCCCACATACTGGATTTGGCTGAATATATCCTATTGGTGTTGTTTAACTGATTACTGTATATTCCATACTTTTTGTAATTAGTTAGATACAAAGGCTTGATTACAGTTCTTTTATTAATATTATTTGGCAACACAATTTCATAGTGGATATTGTATATTTCTACAGTTATCAGGAGGCACATATTGTCTGGTTGGTCAACTTTTAATGATGTTAAAATTAATCACTGGGTTTAGGTGCTAGCAGCTTGGTCCATCAATTATAAATTTCTCTATCAACATTTCAATTAATGGTTTGATAATTGGTGATGATCATTTCCTAGATCCACTATTTCTTAAGGGCTGTAAAATGGTGATTTTCTGAGTCTATCATCCCTTCTGCCTTTATTAGCAGGAATATTTTTCATAAAGATGGACTTTTTCTCATCAACTCTCAGGTTACTCTGAAGGAAAATTCATATTGGAAAGGCTTGATAAATGCTTGAGTCTTTCCCTTTATTTAACAATTTTCAAAATAATGAGTAGGCCCTAATGAACTCCAACGTTCAGAACGAGATTTTTAAAGTATTATTATGAATTCATGAATTCATCAATAATCACTGTCTTTCAATTTATTGAAGTCATTTTTTTTTTTTTTGATGCTCAAATTGTGGCCAGTAGGAGCCCCTTAAAGTTGATTTTTGGTTCCTTTTGACAGATCTCATTAAGGTATGGTAAATTCCTTGCTCACTGGCAAAACAAGATGTTACAGATTCATTTTGAACATTTTTTGCTTTAACCTAGGATCAGTCTTTTCTCCCAAAATATTTGGCTCCTTTTGGGAGGAAATGCTAGTTAGAAAGCACTATCTGAGTGTTAGGGATGCTTGCTCCTACTGGGTTATCATTGTTTGTAGGCCTTTGCAGCAAATAGAACAAGAGACTACATGGTTTTTAGAAAGAGAAAAATGAATAATGAATTCACACTGATGTTTACAATTCAAATTAAAGATTACAGCTTTTTCAGTTAATTCATTTGAATTTGTGTTCTTACATCTGTTATTTTCTCTATGGTATTATATATGTTAGTGTGAGCATATAGGTGTGTATGTATATATATATGTTTCAAAATACTAATGCAAATATTACTTTTGTGACTCATGAATATAATTTTATTTGTATTTATCCTATTTGGGTTTCACATAGTATCTTGAATGTGTAAATTTATGTCTTTACCATATTTGGAGGAATTTCAGCCATTATTATTAGATTTTTTTCTCCACATTCTCTCTCTTCTTCTGGAACTCCAGTTACAATTGTGTTAGTTTCAAAAAAAATGTGTAGGTTGTGTGATAGGTCCTGAAGTTCTATTCATTTAAAAATTCTGTGTGCTCTCTATTCTTCAGATTTGATAATGTTTATCTGTCTTCAAGTTCACTGACTGTTTCTTCTGTCATCTCTATTCTCCTGTTAAGCTGATCTAGTGAATTTTTTTCAGATATTGTATCTTCAGTTCTATAATTTACATTTGATTCTCTTCTCCCCTTCCTCCCGCCAATAACAATTATCTGCTTCTCATATTTTGGTAATTTCCTTCTAGTCTTTTTACCTTTTTTTAAAAAAAGCAAATGGTATGAACCTACTATGTATAAGATTTTACATTCTGCTATTCATAATTATTTTCTCCGGTGTCACAAAAAATTATTTGTCACATTATTTTTAATGACTGCCTGCCAGCTCTGAAGAGAGCAGCAGATGTCCCAGCACAGTGCTTGAGCTCTGCTAAGGAACAAACTGCCTCCTCAAGTGGGTTCCTGACCTCCGTGCCTCCTGACTGGGAGAGAATTCCTAACAGGGGTTGACAGATACCTCATACAGGAGAGATCCAGCTGGCTTCAGGCCAATGCCTCTCTGGTATGAAGCTTCCAGAGTAAGGAGCAGACAGCAATCTTTGCTGTTCTGCAGCCTTCACTGGTGATACCCAGGCAAATGGGGTCTGGAGTAGACCTCCAGCAAACTGCAGCAGGCATGCAGAAGAGATGTCTGTTAGAAGAAAAACTAACAAGTAGAATGCAATAACATCAACATCAACAAAAAGAACCCCCACACAGAAACCCCATCCAAAGGTCATCAACCTAAAAGATCAATGGTAGATAATTCCATGAAGATGAGGAACGTTTAAGTCTGCTGAAGCTGCACCCACAGCCACTGCTTCCCCCAGGTGCTCTGACCCAGTGAGATGGGAGTTTTATCTCTAAGCCTCGGACTGGGACTGCTGCCTCTTCTTTCAGAGATGCCCTGCCCAGTGAAGAGGAATCTAGAGAGGTAATCTGGCCATAACTGCTTTGCTGCACTGTGTTGAATTCCACACAGTCCTTAGCACTGTGAGGGGAAAACCAACTACTCAAGCCTCAGTCATGGCGGATGCCCTTCCCCGGACCAAGCTCCTCCCAGGTCAACTTGAAACTGCTGTGCTGGCAGCAAGAATTTCAAGCCCGTGGTTCTTAGCTTGCTGGGCTCTATGGGAGTGGGACCCACTGAGTGAGACCACTTGGCTCCCTGGCTTTAGCCCCCTTTCCAGGAGAGTGAATGGTTCTGTCTTGCCGGGGTTCCAGACACCACTGGTGTATGGGGGAGGGGGAAACAAACAAACAAAAAAACTCCTGCAGCTAGCTCAGTGTCTGCCTGAGCAGCCGCCCAGTTTTGTGCTTGAAACCCAGGGCCCTGGTGATGTAGGCACATGAGTGAATCTCCTGGTCTGAGGACTGCAAAAATCCTGGGTAAAGTGTAATATCTGGGCTGGATAGCACAGTTCCTCAGGGCTTCCCTTGGCTGGGAAAGGGAGGCTGTACTGCTCCTTGCACTTCCTGGGTGAGGCGACACCCCACCCTGTTTCTGTTCATTCTCCGTGAGTTGCACCCACTGCCTAACCAGTCCCAATGAGATGAACAGGGTGCCTTAGTTGGAAATGCGTAAATCACCTACCTTCTGCATTGATCTGAGAGCTACAGACCAGATCTGTTCCTATTTGGCCATCTTGCCAGCCTCTATGTTATTCTCTTTATAACAAGAAAAGACAAAAAAATTTTATAGTAGTAATTTTAATGGGTGTGAGGTGTTATCTTATTTTAGCTTTGATTTGCATTCCCTAATGATTAATGATGTTGAGCATCCTTTCATGTACTTATTGGCCATTTGTATATTTTCTTCAGAGAAATATGTATTCAAGTCTTTGTTCTACTTTTGAATTGGGTTGTATTTTTTTGTTATTGTATTTGTTTTTGAATACATATTACTTTTGGTATTTTGGATTTTAGTCTTATATCAGATACATAATTTGCACATATTATCTCCCATTATATAGGTTGCATTTTACTCTGTTAATAGTGTTTTTTGATACACATATTTAAAAATATTTTATCATATACAATTTTTCTTTTTTTTTTTTTTTTGAGATGGAGTTTCACTCTTGTTGCCCAGGAGGCTGGAGTGCAATGGCGTGATCTCTGCTCACTGCAACCTCCACCTCCCAGGTTGAAGTGATTCTCCTGCCTCAGCCTTCCGAGTAGCTGGGATTACAGGCATGTGCCACCATGCCCGGCTAATTTTTTATTTTTAGTAGAGATGGGGTTTCTCCATATTTGTCAGGCTGTTCTCGAACTCCCGATCTCAGATGATCCGCCCGCCTTGGCCTCCCAAAGTGGTCGAATTACAGACGTGAGCCACCGTGTCTGGCCTGTTTTTTTCTTTTGTTGCCTTGGCCTTTGGTGTCACATCCAAGAAATCACTTGCCAAATCCAATGTCATGAAGCTTTTTCCCGATGTTTTCTTTTAAGTGTTTCAAAGTTTTAGGTCTTATATTTAGGTATTTAATCCATTTTGAGTTAATTTTTGTATATGGTGTTAGTACTCCATTCTTTTGCACGTGAAAATTCTATTTTTCTAGCACCATTTATTGAAAAGACTATTCTTTCTCCATGGAATGGTCTTGGCACTCTTATCAAAAATCATTTGACTGTGTAAGTGAGGGTATATTTCTAGTCTTTCTATTCTGTTCCATTGGTCTTTATGCCTGTCTTTATGCCAGTATAACACTATTTTAATTATAGTAGCTCTGTAGTAAGTTTTGAAATCAGGAAGTGTGAGTCCTCCACCTTAATTGATATTCAAGATTGTTTGCAGGTATTTGGGGTTCCTTGAGGTTCCATATGAATTTTAGATTGGATTTTCCTATCTCTGCAAAAAGCGTTATAGCATCATTGGGATTTTGATGGGGATTGCACTGATAGTAGATTACTTTGGATAATGTTGACATCTAACAATATTAAATCTTCTAACCCATCAACATGAGATATATTGCAGCAATATTTTTTCAGCAATGTTTTGTCATTTAAATTGTACACATTTTTCACCTTCTTAGTTAATTCTTAAGTATTTTATTTTTCAATGCAATTATAAATGGAATTGTTTTCATAATTTCCTTTTTAGATTGTTTATTGTTAGTGTGTAGAAATATAACTGATTTTGGGGTATTCAATTTGTATCTTGCTACTTTCCTAAATTATTTTATTAATTCTAACAGGTTTTTGGTATGGAATGTTTAGAGTTTTCTACATAAAATATTACATCATCCACAAACAAAGACAATTTTACCTCTCTCTTTATACTTTTGATGCTTTATTAACTTTTCTTGCATAATTACTCTAGCTAGAACTTCCAGATCTGTGTCTAATAGGTGTGGTAAAATCTGGCATCCTTGTTTTGTACCTAATCTTAGAGGGAAAACTATCAGTCTTTCACCATCAAGTGCAATGTTAGCTATTGGTTTTCTTTTCTTTTTTTTTTTTTTTCTGAGATAGAGTTTCGCTCTTGTCACCCAGGCTGGAGTGCAGTGGCATGATCTTGGCTCACTGCAACCTCCACCTCCCGTGTTCAAGTGATTCTCCTGCCTCAGCCTCCTGAGTAGCTGGGACTACAAGTGCCTGCCACCTTCCCTGGATAATTTTTGTATTTTTAGTAGAGACAGAGTTTTGCAACATTGGCCAGGCTGGTCTCAAACTCCTGACCTTAGGTGATCCACCACCTCAGCCTACCAAAGTGCTGGGATTACAGACATGAGCCACCGTGCCTTTCCAGCTATTGGTTTTCTGGTAGTGCTGGCACTATATATTGCATTAGAAAATTTTCTCTTCAGTTTTTTGGGTAAGTTTTAAAAGGACTGGTGTTAGTTTTTAAAATAATTATTTGGTAGAATTCACTAGTGAAGTTAAGGGCTTTTCTTTTTTGAGGGATATTTTTGGCTACTAATTCATTCTCCTGACTATTCAGATTTTCTATTTCTTCATGATTTACTCTTGGTAGGTTTTGTGTTTCAGGAATTTTTTTCATTTTATCTAGGTTATCTGATTTGTTGGTGTACTATTGTTCATAATACTCATAATCCTTTTTATTTCTGTAGAATTGGTAGTAATGTCCCCGCTTTCATTTATGATTTTAGTAATTTGAGTCTTCTATCTTTTTTTTCTGAGTCCATCAAGCTAAAGGTTTGTCAATTGTGTTGATCTTTTCAAAGAACCAACTTTTGGTTCCATTGATTTTCTCTATTGTTTTTCTACTATCTAGTTTATTTATCTCTGCTCTAATCTTTATTATTTCCTTCCTTTTGCTAGCTCTGCGTTTAGTTTGTTCTTCTTTCAGTTTGCTCTTTCTTTTTCTCCAGCCTCTATGAGGTCTAGAAATTCATGAGCTTTTAGCAGCTGGTTATTCTTGTAATTTCTCCCAATGTAGAGTTTTGAAGCTGTTTGTTTATGTAATTCCCTTTTGTGTAGTACTCCATCCCACAAATTCCAACTTCTTCAGCCTTTAAGAACTCTGATTTGTCTCCTTAAGTTAGCAGATTTTCCATGATCAACCTGTATTCTTCCCTTCCATTTCCCTTCATCTTGGTCCACATAGTGCCTCTAGGTAAAAAATCCAGAATAATCATGGTGCTTACTTTGTGCCTCTTCTCACATGGATCACAGTCCTGTGCTGACTGTTGATCAGTGACCAAAAACTTTGTTTGTATATTTTATAGAATCTTCTAAATGTTCACAACAAGAGGGCTAATCTAGCCCCAGGTATTTCATCATGACTAGAAGCAGAAGTCAGCACTATGTTTTTGAGATCTACTCGTGTTGCTATGATTTACTCAACAGATGCCATTCATTTAAAATGTGAATTCCTGGTCTTGTGTAACACAGCTACCCTGTGTGCATGTCTAGTCCCTTTTTTTCTTTTCTTTCTTTTTTTTTTTTTTTTTTTTTTTTTTGGTAGGGACAGTCTCACTCCGTTGCCCAGGCTGGAGTGCAGTGGCACGATCAGGGCTTACTGCCTTGAACTCATGGGCTCAAGCAATCCTCCTGCCTTAGCCTCCCGAGTATCTGGGACTACAGGTATGTGCTACCATGCTCAGATAATAATAATTATTATTTTTGTGTGAAAGCAGAGTCTCACTGTATTTCCCAGTGTGGTTTTGAACTCATGGGCTCAAGTGATCCTCCCCCTTCAGCCTCTCAAAGTGCTGGAATTACAGACATGAGCCACCGTGCCTGGCCTAGCCCACCATGCCCTGCTTCTCAGCATTTAATAATGTATAAACCCTATATGTTATTTAAACTTTGTCCCAGTGGAGGATACTCTCTATCACTCAACTAAGTATGGCAGATTGCTCTCAAGAATCGGTACCAACTTGCTCATATAAGGCTTAAAAAGCTGGGTGCTTAATTTGCAGTATTTTTGCAAAGCTGGTTGTTAAACTCAGTGATTGTTACAAATCAAATAATACAAAATTACAATTAGATACATTAAATCAAAATTAAAGGTATTACTCAAAATATCACTTTGTAAATATTTTACTACACTCTATGATTATTTTTGCTATTGAAGTCATTCATATATATTCTATTTGTATTGTGGACATAATTCATCATAGTGTGCTGCTGCCTGTCTCTTCCTAACTTCATGTTCAGTGATATCATATTAATAGCAAAAGCTAGCAAATGCTACAAACTGAGGCTTAATTTATTGCTGAGGTTGGCAAACTATGGCTTTCCAACCTGCTGCCTATTTTTGTCTGTTTATTTACATAATGTGTATGACTTCTTTAGCACTAGCAGTGTTCAATGATTGTGGCACAGATTGTATGGCTTGCAAAGCTTAAAACATTTACTACGTGGCCTTTTACAGAAAAAAATTGATGACCCCTGATTTATTGTTTGGTTGATTGTCTAGACTTAGGAAAGTGATGAAGAAAATGCTAGTGCAATTAAGTTTAAAAGTGTGTGGGATCGGCCGGACATGGTGGCTTATGCCTGTAATCCCAGGACTTTGGGAGGCCAAGGCTGGTGGATCATGAGGTCAGGAGTTCAAGACCAGCCTTGTCAACATGGTGAAACCCTATCTCTACTCAAAATACAAAAACTAGCCAGGCGTGGTGGCACATCCCTGTAATCCTAGCTACTTGGGAGGCTGAGGCAGGAGAATGGCTTGAACCCGGGAGGCGGAGGTTGTGGTAAGCCGAGATCATGCCACTGCACTCCAGCCTGGGCGATACAGCGAGACCCCATCTCAAAAAAAAAAAGTGCGTGGGATCTATAGCTGTTATACCGTGACTAGCACAAAAATCCAAGGAAGTATCTTCTCTAGTATTTGAAAACTTTTATTGGATTTACAAAGAAATTTCTCATGTCATATTCATCTTCACTGTTTCACTTTTGTCTTCTTCATCCTTAACATAAATGAAAATATCAACCAAAATTCATACGGAGCTACACTCCTTCTTTCATTGTAACAATAGGTGGGTTAGTGATACAAGAGTTTGGCAAAAATCAATAAAAATCATTTTTTTAGAATCAATTGATTATATGGAATTTACAATAAAAAGCATTGCATTGTTTATTACTTATAAATTGTATGCTATATGTCTTAAATGTAGTAAAGTTTATATAGTATACACACACTTACATAGTGTATAGACATATATATATACTGTATAGACATATATATATAGCGTATATATATACATTTTCTTTCTGGAGAGCCAATAAAATATTTGCTAGCATACCACAGGTGTAAACATATTTAGATCTCATCGAAAAATGGCTAAATATTTTGATTTTTTATATCTCTGCCAACATTTGACAGTATTCAGTTTTTCATTACTGTCAAGATGATAGATACGTGATGTCTTAATGTTGTTTTAACTTGCATTTTCATTACGAATCAGTTTGAACATCTTATATGCTTGTTAACCTTGATTTCTTTCATTAATTTTATAGCTTTCACCTTTTGGTATCTAATTCATCTGGTTTCTGTCTTTGTATATGGTATCATATGAGAATTATGGTTCATTTTTCTTCATATAGTGAGTCAGTTTTCCTCCCAACATCTACTAAACAACTCATTTTTTCCCGTTGATTTATAATGCTACGTTTATGCTAAATAAAATATGTGTGCGTATGTGTATATCTATATGTCATATACAAATGTGCAGATGCTCCTTGATTTACAATGGGGTTATGTCCTGATAAACCCATTGTACATTGAAAATATCATAAATTGAAATGCATTTAATACACCTAATCTACTGAATATTATAGCTTAGCATAGCCTACTTTAAACATGCTGAAAATACTTACATTACCCTACTGTTATCAAAAATCATCTGACACAAAGAGTATTTTGTAATAAAGTGTTGACTATCTCATGTAATTTATTGAATCCTGTACTGAAAGTGAAAAACAGAATAGTATGAGTCCTTGAAGTGTGGTTTCTAATGAACATGTATTGTTTTTGCACCATGGTAAAGTTAAGAAATTGTATGTTGGGCTAGACACAGTGGCTCATGCCTGTAATCCCAGCACTTTGGGAGGCCAAGGCAGGTAGGTCACTTGAGGCCAGAAGTTCATGACCAGTCTGGGCAACATAGTGAGACTCCATCTATACCTCCCTCTGCCCCTCTCAAAATTAGCCAGGCATGGGGTTGTCTGCCTGTAGTCCCAGCTACTTGGGAGGCTGAGGCAGAAGGATCGCTTGAGCCTAGGAGTTCAAGGCTACAGTGACCTCGATAGCAGCAAGACCCTGTCTCTAAACACACACACACACACTCAAACCATGGTAAGTTGGGGACCATCTGTATGTCATATATATGTCTGACTCTAATCTTTCTTTTCTGTTCCATTGATTTATTTGTATAGTCTTGTGTAAAATATAGTATTTTAAACATTTTGTGATTGAAGACAATGTCACACATACAAACTGGAGAGATTGATATAATGAATCCCCATGTACCCGTTACCATAATTATAAACTCATGGTCAATTTTTAAAAATTTATAATATATCCATTCTCAATACCTTCTGTATTATTTTGAAATACTCATTCTCAATATCTTCTGTATTATTTTGAAATAAATCCAAGGCATATCTTTTTTTCTGAGACAGAGTTTTACTCTTATTGCCCAGGCTGGAGTGCAGTGGCACGATCTCGGCTCACTACAACCTCCATTTCCTGGGTTCAAGTGATTCTCCTGCCTCAGCCTCCTAAGTAGCTGGAACTACACACACCTGCCACCAAGCCCCGGTAAGTTTAGTATTTTTACTAGAGACAGGATTTCACCACGTTGGCCAGGCTGGTCTCAAATTCCTGACCTCAGGTGATCCACCCACCTTGGCCTCCCAAGGTGCTGGGATTACAGGTATCAGCCACCACACCTGGCCGTCATATCATTTTATCTGCAAATATTTCAGTGTGTATCTCTAAAAGATATAGGGTTAAAGTGAAAAAAGTCCCAATGCCATTATCATACCAAGAGAAAAAGAACAATATTTCTTTGACATCAGCAGCTATCCAGTCAGTATTCAGATTCCCAATTGTCTCATAAATGCATGTGTAGTTTTTAATAGTTTATTAGAATTACAATCCATAAAGTGTGATTAATTGACATGCCTTTTAATTTGCCACTACTCCAATCTCATTTCTTTCCCCTTGAATTTTGTTTAAGGAAGACAGGAACTTGACTGCCTTGTGAGCCTTTCAGGTCAGGATTTTGTTGAATACATACCTATGGTGTCATTCAGTATGTTCCTGTGTCCTCTGTATTTCTTCTTTTTTTTTTTTTTTAGAATCAAAGAGAGAAAGAAAGAGGAAGAGATTTTAGAAAAAGAGAAAAGGAGAAAGAAAGAAACAGCAAAACAAAGAAAAAAGAATGCAAGAGAAAGAAAGAAGAGATTTTAGAAAGAGAAAAGGAGAAAGAACAGCAAAAGAAAGAAAGAATGAAAGAGAAAGAAAGAGGAAGAGATTTTAGAAAAAGAGACAAAAGGAGAAAGAAACAGCAAAAGAAAGAAAAAAAGAATGAAAGAGAGAAAGAAAGAGGAAGAGAAAGAGGGAGAGAGAATGGGATTCTTATTTTATTGCCCAGGCTAGAATACAGTCTAAAAATGGATATTAAAAACCTCTTTTATGCCAATAATTGTGTTTAACAATGGAGACAGGAAGGAATAGGGGATGAAAATAACAAATAAGCAGCCAACCAATATTTTATTTAAA